>OX451346.1:48975439-49238901 GCA_949629155.1 Myopa testacea
TCCGGCGATTGAAGTGTGTTGGCTGGTTGTTGCGCTTGACTTTGCGTTGTTGTTGTCGGCCGGTCGGCCGGTCGGTAGCTCGGTCGCTCAAATGTTTCTTCTGGCATTCGAACCAAGATCAATGCGTCCTACATTTTTTGCTTGACTTGTCGTTGTTGTTGTAATCGTTTTTTCCGCCAGTCCGTTGCTGTTGTTTTATACTCACTTCGCTGCCAGTGTTGCATTTGCATGCAAGCGAACGAACGCACGAACGAACACAAGCGAAGCGATGAGTTTCAACAACGACGTGCGTAACGAACTCTTTTTTTTTTATTTGCAAAATCCCAAAACAATTCATCAATGATTTTGCATTTTATTTATTTACATGATTTGCAATATTTTCAACTCTGTTTTTTGGTGTTCTCGATTGTTTCTTGCAGCTCATTATCACTGCCATGGACCGTTTTGTGTGGTTCGTCCTTCTGGTCGTCACCACTCATCTGGTGACCGAACTGACACGCGTCACCGGCTACAACAGAGCCAATCGCAAGGATCTAAACGCAGCGAATGATGTGAGTTGTACTTTTTATGTGGTAGAAAAAAGAGCTTGATTAAAAGTAAAATTTAGGTTAGTAGACTGATTTCTATACTTTTAAGTATTTAAGTATGCAGTATATAAAGTGTTAAAGAATTTAAGTATTCAAGTAAGTTTTTAAATGAGGTGGGCCATCAGATGGTTTCTTTTTAAAATTAGAAAACCAAATTTCGTTTCATATGTAACATTTTTAAAATTTTGATTTTGTGTAACTGCAATTTTAAAAAGAAACCGTCAAATGGCCCACCATCTGTTTCTATATTTACATATATTTCTCTATTTTTTAATTCATTTCATACCCTTTTTATTTCCAGTCTCTGATCGTTCCAATAAATGTGGAAAATTCAATCCGCTTCCCCGGCCAGGACACTGATTTGTACCAGAAATTAGACTATAGCAACAAAACTCAGAAAGAAGGTGAAACTATCGACCAGAACAACAACAACAACGAGCACGGAATTTCCTTTACTGTTCGTCCTCTCATCGACAGCATTTTTAAGGTGAGCCTGGAATTTAATTCCGTTCTGTTTTGTTCGTTGAAAGAAACAGAAATAGTTTTCAAAGAATATTTCACCTCCCTGCGCTCTAAATTCGGAAAATTCTTTTTGCTTCCCCTGTTTTTTCACCCGCAGCTGCCGATGTCAACGCTTCACGCTGTCCACAATTTGTTCGGCCGGCTCGCGAGTAACCAACAACAAGAACAACAACAGCAAGTGACGGACTCTAGTGACGGCTCGGAGAAACTCATGCATCGAAGTTTCCAAGCGATGACATCAGCAGCCGACACAACAACCAAGAAAGCAGCAAAAAAGGCAGAAGCAGCGGCATCGTCAATTACATCAACCATGACGATGCGTAAACCGCTGCTGCGCGAACGTAACGCGTAGAATTCCGCACCGTCAACAACACGCGACAATAAATTTATTTCAAATTCGACTTCCGTTCTTCGATACGCTTTGTTGAAGTTTAAGTCGAAGTTGAAGAAGGAAGAAGAGGCTTCCTATTGATTTGGACACAAAAAAGTCTTTTACCTTGTTTTCTTCTTTTTCCCCGCTTTTAAAAACTTGTTCTGAAGTTTGATTTTTTTTTCGAGTTTTTCATGAAACCTCCCGCCCTTCTTCCTTGCCTCTTAAAGTGGCGTCGGTTAACATTTCGTATTTACATAAAAGAATTGCTTTATTTTGATTTGTTTCGCTTCCTTGTTTAGTGTTACTTGTGATATTAGTTTTTAGACAAATTCAATTCAATTTATTATCTCTGTTGTTAGCATTTTAAGCATTTAATCATTTACTACTTTTAGTTTAGAGTTTAGAAACGTTTTGTGACTTCATGTAAGCAAGAAGTTTTTTGCAACAATAAATAAATAAACAAATAAATTTTTAAATAAATTTTAATATTTTTTGGGTATTTCTTTTATTTATAAGAAGAAAACAAAAAAGTAAGTACACGTAAAAGAATCATAATTTATTAAATCTATATTTTATTATTATATACTTTTCTTGAATTTCTTATAAAACTATTCTCTTAATCTATTATATAATAAAACTACATTCTTATCTACTTATATTAAATATATTATTATTATATATAAAACGCATATATGTGATTTACTATATACTTATTTTATGAGTATTTCGATATTTTTATCTATAAATTCACATACTTATTGAATTATTCGAATTTTTTGATTATTTAAATTTACTTAATTAAACTTCGATATTCCATTCGATTATTCTTAAATAAATATTATTTATATTTAATCAATTCTTATTCTTAAAGAATTAATTATTTTTCACCGAAACTTTTAAATAAGAAAATCTTCTATTGGCATTAAATTGACAATATTTTTCTATTGATATTCATTTATTAATTGATATTAAAAAGTGATTTTTATTATTTATTAATTTTAATTTTTCGTTTAAACTTTCTCCGAGTCCATCTAATTTTTAGATTTGTGTATTTTATACATACTTTTACAGATTATTCTACTTTACAGAACTTATCAGATTATTTATTTTCCTTGCATTAGTTACGAAAATCATTAAAAATTCAGTATGTATAAATTTTAATATTTATTGATTTATAATAATAATAATTTTAACAATTTTATCATAGTTATTTATTTATTATTATTTATTACTTGTCGACAAAACAAAAATTTATAATACACTCAAATTAGATATGTAAAAATTGTAAACAGATTTCAAATTAATTGTGCTGTATTTAAATTTGAAATATAATAAAAACTGAGCCTAAAGCTATGCATTGTAAGCTATTGCAATTTTTCGAAAATCTTTCTTTGCAGCTGTTTTTCATTTTCTTCAAAACTTGAGTCTACTTTTAGGCTTGTGTTTAATTTTTGCTGCTTATGGTAAATGGATTGAGTACGTCACAGTGATTGATACGGTTAGAAAGAAACAACAACACCAACAAATACATTATTATATATTCGTACTTGCATAACCTTCTGTACGTCTTTGTACCCTACAGAGAAAGGTGAAAGAGTACAGAAGGTGTGGCAGGTATAACAGATTATATTATTGATCAAGGTGACCTACAGACACTATTTAGTCCTGTCTTAATCGGTTGATTTAGAGGATACGGACAATTATATTTGAATGCAGTTTAGCCCACATAATCGTAGTTGCGTAACGCTGATAGGGATTATAAATGGGCGAAGTTCGTCGGCAGACACGCCCATTTTTATACCAAAAATTAAGGAACTATACCCTTATACTAAAGCTTCTCATATAAAAGGTCACCACCATAATCCACCATAATCTTTCAACAGGATCTTTCATCTAATCAATAAATTCATGTAAATGACAGAAAATAAGGACGTGTATTGAAAATATTTCCCCGTTAATCTAGATTTAGATTAATGTAATATACTCTACAAGAGGTCTGTTTAGAATTTTTTTAAATTTCCAATGCATTAGAATTCTGTTTATTATGACTGAATGATTTAATTTCTGTATATTACTATATATAAAATCTTTAGCATAAATAACTTCAATATTCTTTAGATTAAATAGGATTTTATTCAATTTAATAAAAAAAAATTTTTATTTACATTTTTTTTAAAATTGTGATCTCTGAAACACGGAATGATTAAGTTTAAGTATGAGTTTAAATAAAGTATAAAAAATGTTCAGTTCATGAACTTTATGTAGAAAAAATCAATCATAATAAAAAAACGAATTTAAAGATAATGTTGTTTTGGCGTTCTTCAAATCAGAAGAAACCAACGTGAATAACCTCATTAAACGATTCATTTTAATGATTCCATTCAAACCATTAAATATTTATAGAAAATATTTTTTGGTTTTGAAAATGCGTTCATAAATAGTAATATTTAACAACAAACAAAAAACATACAGAAATGAGTCCTTAGTTAGCATTAAAATCACTGAAAGTGATACCATATCATATAAAAAACGCATGAAAAATTGTTGTAATAAAAAATTACAAATCTATGAAAAAACGCTGTTAAAGCTTTTAAGCCATGAATTTATAGGGTCAACGTATTTAAAGGAAAACATTTAAAAACACTAAAAAAATAGAAAAAAAATGGGAAAAAGGAAAAAACATTAAAAATATTCAAATTATTGTAAACAAATTTAACAAAACACAATAACAAAAAATAAAATAATAATTAAATAAATAATAAATAATAATTAAATAAATAATAAATAATAATATAATAAATAATAATTATAATAAATAATAATTTTTATCTCTATTTGCAAAGGAAAAACCTGCATCTTTTTCCAACTGATTACCGTAGCATCGATTAAGTAAGAAGTTTTTTGAAGCTTGCCGCATTTATTTTTGTTTAAAGTATTGATGAAGGACGGATGCTGGTTTGCAGAACCGTTTTCTTGCTTATTTACCCCCCCTCCCCTCCCCCCCCCCACCCTCACTCCTCTCCTCCCATCAAATGTTTGCATTGTTGCAAGCTTCCTCTTCTTTCCCCATCCTCGACCCCTGTTAATAAAACTGCAAGAAAGCCGTAATGAGCAGTCTGTGTTGTTGCTTTAGTTGTTGTTGTTGGTGCTGGTTCAATGATGTCGGTTGGTTGTAGAAATAAATGCAAAATTATATACATATGTATGTGTGTACAATACACACAAAATTTACTTAATACTTGAAACTAAAAGTATTTAAACGTGTTTATTTATCTGTCAGTCGGTCGGTTGGTCGGTCGCTTTGTTGGTGGACGGTTTGGTTTGTTTTTTCTTTTAATCACAAGAAGAAAAACCGGTCAAAAACACTGCACAAATCAAACTCTTCTATGAAATTCATTTCCTTTTATAGAGTTAGTTACTCCCCTGGGTTGTTTAAAGTGGGAGGAGGGGCTGAAAAACACACTAAAAATAACTCTTAATATTTTCACAAAGAATTCTTTGTGTGCACCGCTTTTCTCACTTTTTTCATCAGTGTACGAAGCCAATAAAAAAGGTTGCTAATCAGTTGCGAAACCGCTTAACAGCAAAGTGTTGAAAATGTTGAAAATGTTGGAAGTTGAACCGAAGTGAGAAATGAGATTATTTTTCATGTATTTCTTTACTCATATCACAGAAAAGGTCAGTTTTTAATCGGTGTCGTAATAAAAATTGCGCTCTTTTTTAAGGCCATTTTATGAACATTAGTTTTAAGGGAATTAATTGCTAAATAAAACTTAGTTTTGTTAAAAATTTAGAGCTACTTTTCGGCTTTCGACCTTAAGTTTTAATCAAGTCAAAATATCACTTGTTTAGTGTATAAATTTTACTTTCTACCGGAATGCGGGTCAAATTTAAATGCCGACTTTAATGTTATGAAAGCTTCGATTCTTAAATTCCAAGGTGAAAGAACGGGTTCAAAGAATTTTGTTTTGGTTGTTTTTTATTCATTTTTATTTACAGTTTGAGCGAAAACTTCCTTGCTCTTTAAAAATTCCAATAAAAAAAGACAGAAAATAGAACGAAAGGAATAAAGAAGAAGCCGGTTACTCAGACACACAGAAAATCAAGAAAACCAGCAGTAAATAAAAACGTGAAAAAAATAATTAAAACATTTGCCGTTCCTTTCATTTTTCAAGACAAGCTCTTGGAAGGGTTTCTAAAAGAATATAAATTTCAATCAATTAAAAATTATAATTAATATGCAGGAATAATTATAATAATAATTTTGGTTTCAAATTCGGTATATCGTAGAAGGAGATCGATTAAAAGTGACTCGGTACCATTTTCCGAATCACGTTTGATGTATCATCCAAGAAAAGATTCGTTATTCGCACCTCAAGATTCCGAGAAGTTTCAAGAAAAACCTGTTCAAAGATGACTCAGAAAAGAGGGTCGATCGATCACAATAGGGTCAAAGGTCACAAGTACAAGCTAACTACATCGAAACAGGGAAACGCAATGTTAATTACTACTTTGATCAGTAAGCTTAATCAAAGCTCTTTCAGCGGATTTTCCTGCGATTGAGAAATACAACGCTTCGCTCTTCTTCTCTCCTCTTCTCCGATTCGCATGATTAAACTGTAAAAACTGATTAAATGACATACAGAAAAAGGAAAAATCAAGAAAATACTTTTATCTCATGTAAGACAAAAGCTTAAAAAACCTCCTCTGGCGATAATTACGGCTTAAAGCCCGCCGACTCCGGCAAATCTTGTTGTCTTCTAGGCCAGCGAATCAGCCAGGCGATCAGTGCGACTTGAGTTGGCAGAGTGAGTAGTCGAACGTGCAGGAATCGCAAAGAATTCTAAAGGAACATCGTTTCATTTTAAGGCACTTCAATTTTTTAGGTAACAAAAACGAGACACAAAAAATAACAATTCGTAAAGTTATTTCATTTAATCACTAAACCCAAAGAAACGTTTCCGAAAATATTTTTAAATTCAGAATGCGGACAACATCTCAATAAAAACAACAACAATCACGATAAAAACCAATCTAAGCTTTAAGCCAAAATTATTAGACGAAGCGTGGTCAAGCATACAAACGAAGTTAACCAAATAAACAAACAAAGAATAGAAAAAGAATCAGAAACGAAACAAAAAGCAGAACTAAATAAATGCAAGAAAAAAGTTTAGTTTAAAATTTCTAATAATTTGAACGAATATATTATTTATGAGCGAATTTTATCGAGAAATTGTGCAAGTTTTTGAATAAGAAATATTTATATATTAAAAATTTCTAGCAGCTTCTGTTTTAAACCGGTGCTAAATTAAAATAAAAATCATTATTCTTCAAGCAGCAGGAGCAGCAGAATGTTTCGTCACTTGATTGCTTTGTTGTGTGTTCTTCAGATGGCGCTGGCGGCACCGCAGGTGGGTTAAAGAAACCGAATTTTGTACTTTTTTCCATCATTCCATCATCGCATTTAGCACATTTTTACTTTACGTTCTTTCTTTTTTGATCTTGTTGCTATTCTTGCCTGCATTCTAGTTAAAATCATTCAATCGTTTTTATCAAACCAACTTATAAATAAATAATAATCATTTCAAGAAACCAATAAAATACAAAATAATTAAGCAGTATTTTGAACAAATTTTGTCAACTTTTAAAACTCTTTACATAAACACGTAATGTAGCTTGTCAGTGAACAAAGAATCTGAAGCATGACTCTGATTCTGATCTGATTCACGGAAGTCGCTACTGGCTTTAATTCCACATCAATTAAAATTATCAACTTTTTAGCTCTACGCGGGTTAAGCTTTAATATGTATTGTGTAATTAAAATAAATTAAAAAAAGCCAGCAAAATCATTGAAAACAAACTGTTAATCTCTGGTTAATCTTTCCTGTGTTATTCTGTTAAATGTTAAGATGCTTTTCGCTGTTAAATTGTTTCATCTGTTAAGAACATATTTCGTGTCTGTTAAACGTAACGCAATGCAGTGTTAAACGAATCATTAACGAAATAACAAGATTGCACCATTAAAAACAATATAAAAAATTAAATTTTTCAAACAACAGATCAAATTAATAAATTATAAATAAAAAATAATAAATAAAAAAAATAATAATAAAAATAAATCAAATATATAAATAATAAAATAAATAATAAATAATAATAAATAATAATAAAATAAGTAAAATAATAAAATAAGTAAAATAATAATAATAATAAAATAACTTAATAAATAATAAGTAAATATCAAATAAAAGAAATAATAAATAACAAAAATATTAAATAAAAAATAACTAATAATTAAAGCAGTAAATTAGTAAATAAAAAAAATAATAAATAAATAAAAATAAATCCGTTTCAACCAGTTTTTAATGAACAACAATTGAAATATAATTTTCCTTCCTTCAATTTATTTCGAACTTAATTATTTCTGCTCCTGCTTTTGACATTTGAATGTGATTATTAAAATACCGTTAAACAAATTCGATGTCTGTTGAGTTTAATGTCTGCACACACTTGATTATTGACAACTAGTAAAGCAACAACAATTACTGTAAAAACACCTCCAACAAAAAATGCACTAACGACAGCGACATCATTTTTAATCACAATGCAATAGCAACCGCAATGAGATCGTCAACAAAGAACCAAACCAAACATCCAACATGACAATCCACTCGGTTTTGAATTGAAGACCACTTGAATTGTTGGCATCTCTGATTCTGCACCGATTCACAATTGATTTCGACCAGAGTTTCAACTGCATCCATAGTTAAATCAAATGAAATTGTATCGTATTCGGATTATTTAGTTGAACGTACTACGTATAAAAGCAGTCTAAAATACATAAACTAGCTTCGGGAAAATTAAATAATATTCAATTATCAGCCGTTTATAGTTTTCCACAAACGAGTATTGTATTCTATAAACGGCATTTAAATTGGATAAAATTAAATCACGTTCAACGTACGTATAAATGACGGTATAAATGAGGTTACATTTATCTACATAGGATTGATAGAGAAATGTTGCTAGCAACAATGGCTCTTGTAATTTCTTTATACGTATAAATGTACACTCGTTGATTTACATCTATCGCTACCACGTTAATTGTAGAAATATCGAAGTTTTTACGATGTAAAACATTACTTACAAAATTCTAGACTTGACCTCTAAGATTCCGGCGTTACACGGATCAAAAGCATTTATACACCACAATATAAGTAATTCTATCGAAATACTCACATTGTGGTCAACGTTGAACCGATGAACAACCGTAGATTATCTGAAGTTAAATCTGATTATTTAAACTATCATTAAAAGATCTTCTAGTGGCTGCTAAAACATCATAATTGCTTGTGTATGAATTGTGTTATTTCAATATAATCAAAGATAAATTGCGATATGACCCTGTAATTATTTCTTACTTACTGACTTGGAAAAATTCTTTAATTTTTAATTAGTTTCAATTTTAAAAAATTCTTGAGTTTCAATGGAAAAATATTCATTAAGTTTTGGGTTCATATATTGTACATAAATCATAAAGGTGGGCCATCGTTTGGTTTGTTATTGAATTATTTAATTAAAGTTGAATTATTTAAATAATTTAATTATTTTTAAGTAAATTAATTAACTTACCCCTTACGTATATAATACGTATACATACATATACACACATAATTATGTATATAGGAATATGTGTGGTAATTAAATTACATTCGTGTGCTATATAATGTTAACAGTGCTGTCAAATTGACGTTGCTGAATGGCGGGTTTTTTGCGGTTTGACTTGGCACCATTGCTGATGTTCGGGTCACGATTGTTGTCGTTGTTGCTTTGGTTTTTATTGTTGCCTTTATCATTGCTATTGCATATGCTAGATTTTCCTCTCAGCATCTCAGATGGTTTTTTCATTAAATTTGCAATTAATAATAAATTAACAAGGACAAAAACAATATAAAATGCAGCAAAAAAAGACAATAAAAACGACAATCAGCACATGAAATAAAAATGTATTCAACTTTTAATCTGTTAATAAAATGTTTAATTATTAAATGAAAGTGCAAATATAAATAAATGTACATTTTATTTACATATTTAATTACTTACAATTGGAAACTTCTTATATAACAGGCTCGTTATATAATTAAATCAATGATTAGATGCTATAGCATTGCTAATATTAAACTATATCTATTGTAGAATAATTTAAATTAATTATTTTCATTAACATTTAATAAAACTTCTACAAATTTATTGTTATGTTGATTTCATGGCTACAAGTTAAAAGAATGTGTAGTCTAAATAGAAGATTAATAATGAAATTAAAGTAGAAAAAAGTGAAATTTTTGGTATTAATTACATTTAGAATCTTTAGTCCGAGGCTTCAAAATAGTCCACTTTTTCTTCATCGTCCTCATTTTCTTGTAGATCTACTTACTAAAGATTCTTCAACATCCTATAAAACATCATCGTTCAACTTCAGGGCTGAAAAAAGCCAATTAATTAAACGCAACCCAATCTCGTCCCTCACCCATTCTTGAAGATATAAACTCATACTCGAAATAAACATAAATTAATTTTATTTACTTTCTGCCTCTACTTTTAACTGCTCTACTAAACAGTTTACATAATTAAACTGTGATTCATGGCTTGCTTGTGTGTGCAGAAGGCGGGATATAATAGAATTCTTGGGTGGCACCTTCCAGGTTTACAGACCTGTTATAAGGTTTGAAACACTGAAATTATTTGAAAAAAATTCTGAAATGAGAAAACATTTTAGACACATACTCGTCCAGATATCAAAAGAATTGTAACTGTGGAAAAACCTCTGAAACACTTTGCATTAAATTCCGATTTATATGAACTCGTGTGTATCAATGAATTCAAAATCTGTCGCCTGGCTCCAGGTGAGCAAACACTAGAAAATCTTGCGAATGCGATTTTATTATGCAAATCGAAATACAATATATACGTGATACTATAAAATCATGCATTCACAAAGTAAATTATTCAAAAACCAATAAGCGATCAAACGGCAGACTGTCATGTGTACGCTACGTTGTGGTGTTAAATATAAATATTTTCATTTTTTACTTTGAATTTATGACTATGAATCTTTCAAAAAACCACTTCGTGTTGTTTATTAATCCTGATTTCTATATTCTAAGCTAAGAAGTGTGGCATTTTACTGAATCTTTTTATTTATTACTTAATTCATAATTTAGATTTTTGTTAATATTTATTTAAATAATACTTTAAACGAATTTATTTAAGAATCTTGGGTTTATTCAGATTAAATTAAGTTAAATCGAAAAACTCATGTGTTGAACTTTAAGATTCTCAATGGTTTTAACTGCATGCGAATTCCATGGAGATCTTGGAAGATCGAATAACTAATTACAAAGAATTGCATTTTTTGTTTGATTCTTTTCATCACCACCTCAGAAAAAGCAGCAGCAACTTCTTGCTACTGTTGAAAAGCTTCGTATCAGAAGTCGGAAGATTTATCGGTCCCCCGGGTGAACATGTTGATGGATGTTTCATTCTCATTTCAATTCGGTAGAAGCTGCTTTCATGTGTGCTGCGAATTTATAATTGAATGAGGTTTATCGGGGCTCTCGTCGCTCGTCAAGCTGAGCAAAAATTCCTGGCATGCGTCCAGACAAAAATGGAGGAAGCTTCGCTTTGTATGGCTTCGAAATTATGGCGCGATTTTTCTATCCATTTAAGATAGTGTTCTTGTCTTCTACTGTATACAATGCGATTAATCATCTTTCATTTTCGGATAGAATTATTATTCAACTCTCACTAAGAATAATTGTAAAAAATCAAAGAGAATTCAAAAAAACGTTCAAAAATATAGATAAAGATCGTTACTTTGAATCGCTTTTGTTTATTTTTTCATATTTAAAAATTACCATAAAAATTAGACTCACGATTCAAAGCCACAAATTTAAGAAAATGACCAAAACATATGAGGAAAGTAAATCAAATCAATCAAAGTAAATTTAAATAAACTAAAAGTGAAAATATTTAAATCCTGAATTCCTTACCTTTAAAGCTGACAGAAAAGTAAAAACTAAACCCTAAAGTAAATTTAACCCTAAGCTAACTCTAATGATAGAGTGATTAAATTGGATGAATTTTGTTTATTTTAGTGAAATATCATTACAACAACAATAGCATAATGACCCTTGAAACACCTCAAAATTGCACCCAGAAGAGGTTATCTGATGAAGGATAACGTTAGAGACCTGGTTAAAGTTAAAGTTCACAACGATTGGGTGTTCAATTAACCTTGAAATTACCATGAGCCCGAATTAAATCCCAACAAACACAACTTTCATCCCTCTCTCCCTCTCTCTCTCTCTATCTACATCCTTCTATTCTTTGAATTGGTCAATTCCGGAAATTAGAGCCACGTCACGTCACTCTTCTAACAAGTTTTCATTTGGCTGCAAGTACAAACAAAAACAGCAGCCAAATTTGTGTGCACTTCCGTTGCGACGTGTTTTCGCTGGTTGTGTTCACGGGCTGTGTTCACTGGCTGTCCTTCCCTTGTGCTTTTCTACTTGTTGTTGTTGTTGTTGTTGTTGTTGTTGTTGTTTTTATTATTGCTGTTGTTTATTATACACTCTGTTTACCTTTGAGTTTAAACTTCCTTCTAAGCTTAACGCCATTAGTAACTACACAAGGGAATCCCGGGGATCCTCCTCACCGCAGACGACTCCGTGTACGGTTTCAGGTCATCGTCGCCGTCGTCATCGTTGGCACGCGTTTGGCACATAAAACTATTGTTTAGAAAATCCAAGGACGGATTTGGGTTGTTGTTTGCTTTTGTGTACAGCTTCAACACGTGGCTGTTGTTATGTTAGCGTATAACGTGTAACGTGCGTGTAACGAGCTCCGTTCATACGTGAAAATGTTCTCCATTCTTTGAATGTCACTTTTTCGGAGCAAAATGCAACTTCCAGAAAATATATGAATACTAATTTTTTGCTATGATTATAAAATTGTCACAAATTGAGATCTCTAAAAGTTAATTAAGACCGAATTCCTTTTCGTTTTATTCACTTCCTTTGAGTCTTTCATAAATTTTATAACTTTCAACTCTCTTCTATAAAATCAAGATGCGAAGTGAAGTGAAGACTATAATTTAAAGAGTTCAACGAATGATTCATAGAGCTCAAAGTCATTTTATGAATCAAACGGACGTAAAAGGTTGAAAGTAAGACAACGAAAAAATTATCCGAAGATAAGTTAGTG
Organism: Myopa testacea; assembly: GCA_949629155.1. Taxonomy (NCBI): domain Eukaryota; kingdom Metazoa; phylum Arthropoda; class Insecta; order Diptera; family Conopidae; genus Myopa; species Myopa testacea. Next base: position 48,988,184 of record OX451346.1, read on the forward strand.
AATTAAATGAGATTAAATGACTCGAATTGAGTATGTGCATCGTTTCACCAAAAACGGGTGTGTTTAATTTAATTTAAAAGTGTCCAAATCAGAAAATCGACTTGAAAATAAGACAACGTGTCGAAGGTGTGATTTAATATGTCCAGTAAATCTGTTCAAGCAACCTCATTGAAGACCTAATAATAGATTGACCTAAACTAATATTAATAATGGTGATTCGGGTACGATTCTTAATCGATAAAATGCGATAAAAGTTATTATAATGAGTCAAATAAAATAACGGAGTAAAAACGGAATGAAATCAAATGTAATCAAAATCGAGTCGAAAATGAGTCAAACACGAATCTACAGATCAAAATTAATTCGTTCGTAATTATTCACATATTGCAATTTTTATTATTTGATTGTATAAGCACTTTATTAAACGAATACTTAGGAACATCTCTGGTTACTTGTTTGTAATTTTTGTATGCTGTACACCACATTCTACAACTCCAAACCGTAGACAGTCAACTGGAAATGTAGATCACATCCAGAACAGGGCACAAAACGCAGCTCCGCTTCGGTGAAGTTAACGCCACCAGACAACAACGAAACTTGGCCACTCTGCTCTGCGGAAAGCATGTCGAAGGCATACATGGCTATTATAGTATAATTGCCATTCCAATCACCCTGTAAATATAAGAAAATACGTTCTAATAAAACCTTTCAATAGTAAAGGAAATGCAACAAAAGAATTACAGTAATTCTTATGGAATTTCTTACCAATTTTCGATCCGGATAACTGACATCGATCCATCGAACCTCCTCACCGAATGACGATGCGGCATGTTTTATTTCCACATCGTAGACGGGGGCGGAAGCGTATTTAGTCGGGACGCCCCAAGCATGCGATGTGCTCTGCACCCGGTCAACCTCAGCGACGAACAAAACCACCAGCAAGCAACCTAAAAAATGAGGCCGAAGAGTTGCCATGCTCCTTGAATACTGCAGCCGAACAAACACAAAAATAATCAAATCAAGTCAAATATTACGAGACAAATGCACATTAAATAACAACAGAATTCACAAATATATAAAGTAACTCAATCGACTTGGTTAATAAATATTATTATCAAATATGTTAATTAAAATTAAAAGGTAAATAAAACGGTATTCGTACAATGTACGTACATACATGCATATAAAACAAATACAATATATAGTACTTGTACCTCAAAATTTTCTAAGATAAAAACAGTTATTAAGCCGATAAAGACAATTATCGGTTGAGGCTCTTAAAGATAACTGTTCGTAGCGCAGAACCGGCACCACACAAGTCGCAAGACAACAGACCTGCTTAGAAAAGAGAGAGGAAAATAGAGAAAAAAAGAGGGAAAGTCAATTATAAGTTTGATGAATATATGATCTGGCAAATCATTAATTACTCCAAGGGAACTTTTTTCCTTCGTGTGGAACTCATTCATACTTGTGGGATTTTTTTATTATTGGTTAAATATTGTCTATACTTTTTAGTTATCCATTATTTTTCTAGATTATTTTTTCGTGACCATTTAATGCTTTTATACTTTAAGAAAACACTTTAAATTGTTCTTTTTTTTAAATCCGATCTCTTCTAGTTAAAGTTCTGTTTATTATTAGTTAGCTTTTAACAAAATAAATTGTTTAGATTGTCTTTTTTTCTCCACATCAATAAATTATTATCTGTCGCTCATATTCTTAAATCACTTACATTATTTTTATTAGATGTCATATTTATATCACTTAATTGTTGATAACGCAAATAAAGAAACTCATTCCGTTATACAAACAAAGAACAACAAAAAACAAAATAACACATTAAATATAGTAAATAAATATATGCATATATAAACTATGTCACTATATCATTATATCAAGTCGTATATCAATTATCTTGTTCTTTGTTCGCCATCGAACTTCTGATGTTTTATTTTCTTTCGTCTTAGTAATCTTATCACAATCTCTATAATATATATTATGATATATGTACTATATTACAATTCTATAAAATATACAATATTGTATATCTCTAATGTTTACTCGCATTGAAGGTAATCCATTTTTGTTGAAGTGTTTACAGTGTTAGAAATCGATAAATGTCAATTTAATCTTACAATTTCTAAGAATTCAATATTCTTATTCTCTATAATGTATATCAAAGTTATTTTTATTCAATATTTTTATTCAATAGCAGAGCAGCAGACATTTTTTATTATTATTCTAATTATGTTGTTTAATCTATTTTGCAGTTTGTTACCTTCAAAGACGGCAAAGTCGGTGTCAATTTCGGTGGTTATCATGCTGAAGCCGGTCTCGGTGGACTTTTGACTGGCAACGCTGCTCACGGTGGTTTGAGTGCATCAGCTGGTACTCCGTGGGGCCCAAAAGCTGCAGCTGGCTTGAATGGAGCTCTGGACGGTGCGTACGGTTCGTTCACGTTAGCTGTTTGAAACTTAATTACCTTGAACTGAAAATTGAACCAGGAACTAAATTTAGAACTAATTAAAAATAAACATTGAATTTGCAGTGCCAAAGTTTAAAGTTAGAAAATCTGTCAATGAGATTAAATTAGTTTATTATGGGTATTCATTCATTATAATTATATTCAGTTATTATGTTATTATAATCATTATAATAACATTTTTTAATTCTGTATTAATTGCAACAACTCTTTCAGATCCTTTGTTAGCTTGTGAACGTTTTCACATATTTGAGATCTACTTATGACCTATTAAATGTTCTCTCCTACAACTCACTCTCTCTCTCTTCCTTTCTTTTCTTTTGTTTCCTTGCATTCATCGTGCAGGTCGTGCCGCTGGTACAGCTTACGCCGGTGCTCAACTGAATCCTCAGGTTGGTGCCAGTTCCATAATTGGTGGGTCTGTAGGTGAGGGCCATAGCGGGTTCTCGGGCGCTGAAGCTCATTCGAATGGAAAAACAGTGGTGAAGACTCACGGCATCGTTTCCGGCGACGTTGGAGGGGACGCCGGAGCCACTGAAGGCCCAGAGCCTGAACACGGTGTCCAGAAGGTGCACTTTAAAAGCGTGCAGAAAATCAAGCCACATAAAAAATACCATTTAATAAAAACCGAGGTAAGGAGGGCTACTCGCCTGGGTAACTAAAAGCGAAAAAGATTTTATTTGCATTCTTTTTTAAAATCAAAGCTTAACTTAAATCTTCCTCTTACAATACAAACATACTTCGCTGTTCTCATTCGATCATGCATTCTTATATCTGTCTGACTTTCTGTCTGTGTTGTTTTTTCTTGTAATTATTATATTTTCCACTTTCATATTTTTTCCATTTTATTCAAACGAGAAACCATTTTTTTCCTCACAAAAAACATCTGAAACCCTGGCAGGAGATCCTACATAGCAACGTCAACGTCAACCGCAAGCCAAGCGATGAAGTTCACTTCAGCAACAACAACAACGAGAATTAAGCAACAACAACAACGAGAATTACAACGATACCAACATTTCAACTGTTGATTCGAAACACGATGCAGCAAGAGTTGCAGTCAGCGGCACTTCGAGCAACCTTACACCAAGAACAACATCAACAACAACGATAACGATAACAACAGCAGCAAGTTCAGCCGCAGCCGTCGATCCTGCCGAGGAACAAAATATTGCCGAAGTAATAACTGTCAACCGCCAACGACATCGCGAACGCAAGCATAAGCTTCATCACCAACGTCGACGCCTGGCGCAGGCTAAGCGACGCACGCATAACGTGCAGCGCACAAAAGTCATCACCTCGTCGCATGCGGTAGAGCCCAATAGAGTTGCCCTGTCAGTGCCGTCATCGTCAACAACATTGTTGTCGGTAGGACATTCCGAGGGCGCAGAGGTATAAAAAACAACAACGCGAATGACAGAGAATAAATAAATAAATCAACTACAACAGAATAAAATAAAACAATTACACAAACAAAGCCCTTACATATGATGCGAGCAGAAAACTCTGTAGCGGTCGCAGTTGCAATCGCGATCGTTGGCAGTGTTTTGTTGGTGACGTTGCATGAGGCTCAGTTTTCTCTCAGGGTTGCTTTTACCGAATCATTTTTCCCCCATTTCTTTTGCTTTTTATTACTTCCCTTCTCTGGTGATGACGGTGGTGGCTTTGTTGTTGTTGTTGGTGTTGGTGTTGGTAACTTACTGATTCGCATGCAGTTTATATTATTTTTTTGTTATTGTCGTTATTTTTCGTGGAGTTGGCGTTGAATGTTGCGGTTTCTATTTCAGTGACATTGTTGCATTGTTGTTGGTGTTTTTGTTGCCACTGCTGTTGCCGTTGTCGTTGTCGTTGCGGCTGTTACAATTGTTGCACTTGACTGCACGCGTTTCTGTTCGTGGCGCACGCTTTCAGCTCTTTTATCCTACTCCAGGATATTCCAATGTTTAAACTGCAAGTTTATGCCACCGCCAGTTTTGCATTTTATTATGCAAATACGATATATATTTGCAAAAGCTTGACAGCCCCAATTCGAGTTCCATGAAGTAACTTCTGAATACTTGAATGAGTTTAAGTATTACGAGCGAATTGTTTATGATAAACAATTTAAGACAATAAAAGAGAGAAATGGAGAATAAGAAATACGAGTAAGAAATACGAAGTAACAATAAAAGAGAAATAGTAGTGTGGTCACAAAAGTCCACAGCTTCTATTAAAATAGAAGAAGTCAGAAATTGAGATTTGAATGATTATTTATTTGATTAAATTTACCAGGTTTTTTAATTAGCAGTATTTTTAATTAAATTTCACATTATAATCATTTACATTAACATTCTCACATAATAATCATTCATTAAATTAGAAAATTACTATGTTTAAAGATCAAGGAATGATATTAAAAATATATATATTTTTTGTCTTTTATAGGAATCATCGAAAAAATAAAAATCCAATACTTACATATAAAAGTCCAGCTTATATATAAAAAAGAAATTAATAAAAATATAATGTAAATAATGGTAGTGAAAAAAATGCATGGAAAATGGTTAAAAATAATTATACAAGTTAAGTTATTTTTTTAAATTTATAAACGTTACAAATAATACTTTAAATACAAATAATCACAACAAATATCGAAGGGTGCAATTATTAACACAGGTCATGTACTTATGCCGACTTCAATTTAACAGCTCTATTAAAACATAAAACGTTCCTTATAAGTTGCATGCAAGGTAACAGTTTATCTACCCTTCTTCTGCTTTTATTCTGTAGAATGTAGAATCTTTTCTTTAGACACTATCAATAAAAAGTGTGTTGTTTTGACTTGACTTCACATTTCATCGTTTTCCCCTTTCTTCTTCGTTTGGACTTTTCCAGGAGACTAAAACAGGTGCCACTGCTGCCCATTCCAAACAAGTCGTTAAATCAGTGTACAAAGAAATTCGTCTCCCATCCGGCTCGACGTTGGTATCGCAGGACAACCTCGCGACATCGCCGCAGCACACCCTACACCCGCATCCGCATCCGCATCATCAGTCAGCTTCATCAGGGGTTGGATACGAAAACGAAACCGTGGGAATTCGTGCGAACACTGGACTTGTGGGCAACGTTTTAAATGTGAGTGATTCTCGAACTCATATCAAAGAATTTAAAGAATCTTGACAGCGTATCTCTCTTTCTTTCCTTCTCGGAATGGAATGTGCTTCTTCCGCAGATTCCCATCGGCATTTTAAGGTCTCTGCAGGAGTCACTCTCCGGCATCGACGTCAACAAAAGCGTATCCTACACGAAACTGGCGTAAATTCAACGACGGTCGGTCATTTTTCCCGAAGAATATGATGAATAATAAATTTTTACTTAAATTTTAAAGATTCATTATAATTAAAAAACGATGTATCTATTTTATACTCATTAATATATATCTGTATGTAATTTCTTCCGAGATTTTTGAGATTATATATGGTTTTCGAAAGACAAAATTTTCATGGTTTTGAATTTTGTCCAGAATCAAAGTTTTATTTCCAATAAATATAAATCTAAAAATCTAAATGAACAAAAATGCGGTGAGGAGGTCAGATTAAGGAATAAATATAGAAAAAGAGAACTATAAATAGTGTTATCTTCGGCCTGGAAGAAGCTGAAATACACTTAACTCTCATATTGTGTTCAGTACTCAGGTTTGTGTTCTGGTTACGCAATAGAGAGATCATGAGAGCCATCTGATCCGAGTGGAGCTCAAGTCACTTCTTGACTACAGGTTACTCCCGTGGAGCGTGACCCACTTACTTATACAACAATGAATCTATGAATATTATCCTTCCACGGTTTGCCATTTGAGTCACACACGTCGCTCGAACGGTCGCCTGCAGCTAATTGTAGTTCCTCCTTCCGTCCTCCCTAAACAATAAATGTGCTAAATTTCATTCAGGTTAATTATTCGATTTCTCTCAATCGTGATTTTTACAATGATGTCGACCTTGAATGAGTTCATCATCACTACAAACAGATATCGAACGGACAGACGGACTGACCAGAGATGATTATATACTTTAATATTGTATAATCAATATTAATATTAACTTTTTTCAATTTAAAACTTCACATCATAATAAAGCCTTTAAATAACGTTGTCTAAATAAATGAAAACTCAAAATATAAAACTTCTATCAGAGAGACCGTAAAACACTATAAAATTTCTTCAACTCTAAAGCATCAAAACTAAAAGAAGAACAAGAGAGAAGAAAATTAGGATCTACGGGAAAAGAGAACTAAAACTCTTTCTCATACCAACCAAAAGCTAAAAAACAAAACATTACTCTAAGGAATGTATAAAAGCAAGTAAAGGAGTCAAAATAGGAGAAAAAAACTATATAAATAAAAGGATTCTTAATGAGAACAGAAAACAAATGTTAAAGTGGTCAACATCAACAGCAGCACAATACAGAAGTCAAGTTTCGAAAATGACGCCCAAGTATTAAGTTGAGAAACACTAACAAAAGTGTAGAAACATTTTCATGCATGCACGTTAACAGAACGACGAAAGAAAAGAAGAAAAGCCTTAAGATATGTATATATTTATATATATTAGTATATGTATGTATATGTGGGTATGTGTGTGTGTGTGTATGTAAAACAAACTTTATACATGGAACACATTTATTTCTGTTGTTGGCAGCCAGAACTTTTGTGGTGATGAGAGCAAAATTACGCACGGATCAGCCCAAAAAAACTTCCCGAACAACTTCAAGCAACTTCGCAAAACAAGAAGAAGCAAGAAGAAGCTTCTGCCACATCCTAGTTCTATAGATCATTGTCTAAAATAGGTTTTGTGAAGGAAGACTCGCAATGATTTGCATAAAATAAAAGTTCTAAAGCGAATACGATAGATATATCTTCCATTTTTAGATTATAAGTTGATCCGTTCCCTTGACGCAAAGAATTTTTTAAATATGGAAATTGAGATCCTTCAAATGAAAATCAAATAAAAATTATATAAAATACAAGAAAATCATGTTTCAATTAACTACAATAAAATCATAATATAAAGGAAATCCTGATTGTCTTTGCTAATCTTTCTTTGATTTACTTGATTAATTTTATACAATTGTGTATAAATTGTTAAGTACACATGCCTGGAGTACGCATGTCTCTAAGCTGTCGTTGACAGTCTTAATTTAATGATCGCCAAACAAATCTTTCGAGGCACTCAATTAAAATTGTAATCAAGCGAGCCACAGAGAAGGACATCGGCGATGGAAATCGAATTTCGTCGTCGTCGTCGAAGTGTCTTTCCTCGGATTAGCAACTAACATGGCAGCTAAGACAACAGAAACAACAACAACAAATGAATCCACACGAGGAGTATTATTATTCCAAATGCTTCATTTAAGTAGACAAGACGAATGGACAAGCTTCTGAAATGAAGTGGAGTTCATTGAGTGCACTTACAAATTTCAAGATTATTTGATTGTGGGATTGTGGGAGTTTGTGTATTCATGTTGCTCTTCTAAATGTTGAAACTTAATTGAATTTGTAGCTTAGCAAATTAATGCAATTGCATTCAACCACAATCTAAGCAATGATCACAATGAGAAACGCATATAAATACAATATAAATAAATGCAATATAGACACACACACACCCATAAATAAAAATTTGAAATAAGATAATTTTTAATATATTATATAACAAATATTTTTAATTCTTCAAATGAATATATCAAATTTAAATACTTTTTGTGAGAACTCCGCACGTTTAAACCCTCTAGAATCAAAGCGCTCCGGAGTTAAACGGGACGAAGGTGAAGAAGAATTGAAGGAAGAAGAGAAAGGAGTCAAAGAAGCAGAAAATCAAACGTAGCTTTCAAAGCTGTTTATCAAAGCTGTATTTTTTTATTTAAGTATTCATTCGATTTTATATTTATTTAAATTTACGCTTTTTTATTTAATTTTTATTTGGTTCCTCTCTGTTGTTTGTTTATTATCTCTCCCTCTCTTTTCCTTTTATTTGCCTCTTTACTAAAGCACACAAACAAATTTTTTATCTTAAAAATTCTTAAACAGTTTGTAAACTTCTTTGAGCTTAAAAATTCTATGAAATCTGCAACGAAAAATAAGTAGTAAAAAAGAAAGAAAGAAAAGAAAACATATTTTTCTGGCAAACTATTTTCGTTTTTACTTTGAGTTTTATAGTACTTTTTATAATATTTTATTTAAATATTTTCAGTTTTATGTTATTTTTTAACTTCTTTGTTTAAATTTCGTTTTTGTTTCTGTTGTTTTTCAATGCATGTACTTTCAAGGATTTCGTTTGTGTTTTCGAGTAACTTAATAAAAACTGAATTTATCAGCAGTCACAGACTCATCCACACTTGCAGCCACAGCCACAAAAACCCGAGAGCAGAGTGAAATTGAAAACAGACACGAATTCCAGAGACTCGGTCAGCTCAGCTTCTGGACGTCCTGATGCTCGAGGAACACGAGTTGATATGTTATGCAGACAAATATACGACTAGAACATGGTGTATACAGCCTTCCCCCCCCCCCCCCCCACCCCCAAACTCCTCTCTATTACATTCCACCGCTATCTGTTCTGCTCTTCCTTGGATTCTTTTTTTGTTCCTTTTCTATTTTCGGGGTCTTGTTAAACATCCATCCAAACAAGTTGAAAAATACTCGTCTATTTAAAGCAAGATGCAAAAACTGCAGATAATCTTAGCAAGTAACAAGAATTTCTATTTATAATATATAAAAAAAAACAATTATGAACAGAACGCATTTCTTTTATGAAACATCAAAGTAATCATATTATAATTAATTAAACGCTGTGGAAAGAGTTCATATCAAAGAATATACAATGTCATAGAAGCCGCATTGCAAAAGTTTCGTATTTTTCGAATTAGATGTGGTCGGTCGCTGGTTGCAAGCAGATGCAAGCAATTTAATGAAGAAAAGCTTCTCTGATGGGGAAGTTACTCAATTTGCCTTGTTTTGTGTTCTTTGTGCCCGTAATGAAGCAAAATTGAAAGAGATTAAGTGCAGCCTTCTATAAATATTCGATCTTCTATCTCGTGTAGTTGTGGAATCTTCAACATTTGGCAAATTTTGCAAATTCCCCTCTGTAACTCAGTCGAATTCCGATTCTCTCTAAGGAATTTAAGCCCCACTTTTGTTCAACGGAACCAGATTGGTTCTTAAAAAACGCATGCTTTACGTAATTGAAGCAACCCTTCTCTCCGGAAATGGCAAGGGTGAAAATGTTTTTATTCCTAGAATACCTGTAACTCCTACGGATACGCCCTTTCAATTTAAAAGGCTTCAGTTTCCTATACGGTTGAGTTTTGCGATGACTATTAATAAATCACCAGGTCAAACATTAAAGGTCGCGGGATTACAATTAGAACAACCTTGCTTTTCGCATGGGCACCTATATGTTGGATGTTCAGGTGTGGGTCCTGATAATATTTTTGGTTATGCTCCAAATGGAAAAACCAAAAACATTGTCTATTCTGTGGTTCTTAGGTTATCAGTTACATAGATATAGGTATAGATATAGATACATATGTGCAATAAAGGCTATCCAAAAATTGGTAATTTTTACAATCAGAATAAACATTCAATGAATGTACAATGTTTTTTTCAAGTCAACGACGGGTACTCTGCTAATTTAAACTATAATTTTAAATTTATCTATTATTGATATTTTATTGATAATTTTTTTGTATTGTCTTTAGTACACAAGATTTAATTATAATTTTCTTATGTCTAACAATTTTTATGTGGATTCAAATTTACATGTTTTCACTATATAAGTTACCAACAATAAAAAATATCTTAGATACTATTAAAAAAGGTAAGCAAAAATATGGTAATTATGTCCACATTTGTTTTATTAATTATTATTATTCATATATATTCATTTGTTCTCTTTTCTTTCAGGTTCTACTCACCATACTACGGAATCCTGATGATGGCGCCACCATGCAGTTCCTTGCACCTGTAAGTAGTTTATTTTTCCTCTATTTCTATATACATATAATCGTAATGTTTTTACAATATTTCCTTTACTAATATTACTTGTCCCGTATTTTTAATATTCTTACTTTTAATATTTAGCTTAACTGAATTTATATTTAGTTCAATACCTTATTTAAATTATGGTTCAATTTCCATTGCAATTACTTAAAAACCAAATAAAACAAAAATTTGTTCAAAAAATAAAAAACAAACAAAACCCGTTGTCGCTCCTGTGTTGCTCCTGTTTTGGAAGTGTATGTGTATCAGAGAACCAGAGAGTGCCCATATTTAAGCTTGTGAGCCACTCACGAATTTATAAGTTTAAGTGCTACTCACGCATACAAAATCTAAGTAACTCCGTATTCATTTCACAAACTATGAATGCCTGCATGATTCACATTCACAAACTTCAAGTGGTATAGCCAATATTTTTATACTAAATTTATTTTTTAGTTTATTTTATAGTAAATATAAATTAATCCATGCTTATAGCTCAATTTCGCAGCTTGTAAAACGATTTTGGGGTTGAAATTTTGTCCAGTAGTCCACTGTCTCTGACCAAAAAAAGACTACCACAAATGGGCGTGGTCCGCCCACTAATTAAATAAAATTCGATTACAGGAGAACAAATAGAGATATTTTCATCAAATTTGGCACGAATATTCTCTGTCATCACAGACTATTTGGGAAAAAGGAAAAAAATTAGACCATTGCCACGCCCAATTTTTAAGTAAACGTGTGTAGGGTATATGAACTTCGGCCAGGCCGAAGTAAACACTCTTTCTGGTTTAAGTGCACTTTGAAAACTGTGACTGCGAAGCGCCTTGCTGCGTAAGATAACTGAAAGCATAGGTGTAGAATATACAGGCATTTTTTACGGAGATAAGTGAGCCCTTTTCAAAAATAAGACGAAATATCTGTGAACCCGTGTCCCCTCCCTAACTCTACCGGCCTACTTCAGTGCACTTCAAACAAAATAGATAGCTTTATATTTTTATATTTCAGGCGGCAGTCTTCAGCGACGTCTTGAATGCTTTTTTGTTGGGTATATTGAATTTGCTTTCCTTATTTCGCAAGCCAGGTACTGTTTGGTGTGAATGAGAAAGAAGATTTTTGTAGGATTTTTAGATTTCCGTTAGGTGTAAGGAGCAATCCTTCGTCGTAAAGAACCGGTTCTCTTCAGTGATCATAAGGTTGTCGCTTACCTTCAACTGCCTTGTCAAACATGATCGCCTGGTAATTTGAGTCAGCGCAATGTATTCAAAATGATTCAGAAAGCATTCATTTCAATTCATATTTGGGAAATTATCTTGAATTCCACTACTTGAATGAGCTTAAAAGACTCTATTCGAGTGCTTGACATTCTTATATAATCAGGAGACCATGTTTACCTGCAACAATTGCGGACTGCATAGTCTTCGGAAAGATTCTTTTTCAAAAATAAAATTAACGCTTCAAGCTTTGCAGTAAGTGGAAAAGGGATGCAAAGCAATGATGAGAATGAAAAAAAATTATTTCCAATCGCGTAGGCATATCTGAAAACTGATCTATCACTTGTCGTTTTCTCGCGGCCGGAATAACAACCGAATCTTAGAAGAAATGAATCACTGTGACATACAAAATAATATTTCAAACGGGATATACAGTGTTGTGCAGAAAAGAAAAGCGAGAAGTGAATTTTGGGCACTCTTTGGAGAAATTAAAAGCGGCGACGGAATATACGTTGAGAATGTGGTGTGTTGCCGAAATTGTTCGCAAATTTTAAAATTTAATGGAAAGCAAATGTCGAATTTAGTACGACATAAATCTTATATTCAACGATATCAACCGGAACAATTCATAAAGTGGAGCCAAATGAAAAGCAAAATATTTTCAATATATGTTCTCTGGATAATACAGGGTTGTAGACCATTTTCTGCTCTTGTTGGTGTTGGATTCCGCAAAATGGTCAAAGCTGTCATTCGGGTTGGTGTTAAATATGGAGAAGAAGTCGATTTAGACGACCTGTTGCCAGATCCTACCACCGTATCTCGCAGGATAAAACATTCCGCTGAAGAGAAGAAAGAAAATATGAAAACTGAAATTAAATCTATTGTTTCGAATGGGCAGGCCTCTATGACAGTGGATGTGTGGAGTGAAAATTTTGTTAGAAGAAATTATCTCTGCACAATATTTCATTTTTCCAAAAATGACTCCCTGCGTGAAATTGTACTAGGAGTAAAATCCTTCGATTTTCTGCGGTTACTATTTTATCAAAAATTAAAAGCATACTGATGGAATTCGAGGTCGACGATGCTATCACGTGCATCTGTTCTTTCGTGACAGATCGCGGCTCCAACATTATAAGTGCTTTAAAAGGTTACAACCGAATAAATTGTTCTAATCATCTATTCGCAAATGTATTAGACAACAGTTTCGATGACACCTCTGAATTAAAGGTTTGATTGATGACTGCAAAAGATTGGTGAAGTATTTCAAGAAGGCCAACATTCAACACTTGCTCATAACATATAAATTTAAATATATTAAATGTACTTGTGGAGTTGTGCGATAATTTGAAAAAATTAACAAAAAACTGCAGGGGCGTTCCTACCCAACAATAAATTACATCTATCCCTCCATTTATCGCCTTCAGAAACTCTGCGAATTTAAAGATACTGACATGAATGTAATCTTCTGTTTGAAAAGAAATATCCTGAACCAAATAGAACACAAATGGATCCCAAATTTAAATATTATTCATAAGGCGGCATACTTTTTATTTCCACCTACAAACAACAGTTTATGTAGTGAATTTATAACGGAGGTAAAAACATTTTGCGTCGAACAAATTTCTACAATGGAAGAACCTGTAAACGAAACTACTTCGCAAAGGTTGTTGCAAAGTTTACCTGCAGGAAACGAATTAGGGCTCTTCTTTCCCGAACTTCTGGAACAACTATTGAGTTGCTTCGACTGAATCCTTGAATGACGAAGTCGAAAAATATTCAAGAATGATAGTAGCAATTACCATTGAATTCAATGCCCTTCGTTGGTGGAGAGAGCATAGGTGTGACTTTCCAAAACTTTCAATATTAGCTCGCAAAATATTGTCAATACCTGCAAGTAGTGCAGCTTCTGAAAGAATATTTTCATTAGCTGGGCACTTAATTTCCGAAAAAAGAAGGCGATTGGATCCTAAAACACTAGACTCTCTTATATGCCTGAAACGGCCTGTGAGCGGTTTGTTAGGAAGTTTGAGGATTTGACCGATTTGAAAATGACTATTGAGAGGGAGGGTTGAGTGCAGGGTATGATGGTTTTTTACCTAGGGGAAAAAGTAATTTCTTTTTTAGATGTGTTGTTAGTTAGGTCAGAGACTAGGTTATATTTTAGGACTTATACGAAACCAATGAAGTCGCTCCGAACAATACGTTATTTGTCCCAAGACAGGATGGCCTGGAAATGTCCACATTGCATCAGTTCATTGGTAAGACGTTAAGACGTACCTCAAACCGTTTTTTGATGCAAGATTTGCATTATAGAGAGGGACAATTTCTTAGGAACTCCTATCCAAAGGCGGTTATAGCTGAGATTTTTTTGTGTAGAAGTTAAAAAACTTGGATGAATTTTATAAGACAGGGTTTAGATGGTTGCAAATGTTGGGGGATTTTTCTGAAAGGACGGCGTTGTTGCAGACATACAAAATTCAAAATTTATACAATAATATAGAAATGCCACACGATTTTCTATGAACAGGAGTGGTGCTTCGAAACTTTTGGCCGGTAGTGTATATGAAGAGGTTTTTGCGTTTTCCCGATTTGCGAACTAGGCAAACTAGTATTGATGACCAGAATAGGGACACAGTGCTGTCTCTGCTGAGCAGGGGGTTTGTCGTAAACCTTGTTTAATTTCTGGGAAGAAGTCTGTTAAACATGTCAGTGAAAGTATATGTGCTTTGGTTAGTATGTTGTGTAGAGAGAAAGGATTGGGTTGGCCTCGGCCTTCAAAGGCACCCACTATTTTTGAGAAGTTGGGGTTGTCACTGAAGAATCAAAGGGGTGTTTCTTCTGCTTTAGATGAGGGTCGTAATTTAAATTTTGGGGTGTATTTGCTGTGTTGTATGGATTGTGAGAAATCCTATTTTTTGTCTGGTGTAGGAACTGCGACTGATTTGCTAGAGGATGCGTTAGCTACAGAAGGATGGGTGGTATGTGAGCATGTGGTTAACTATAATCATCACTTTGGGGATTAAATGGTGAGGTTAAATACAATAAGCGGTTTGTCTCCGGGTTTAAAATTTAGAGTATTGAGGGAATTGTATTCAACACATGGTATGGTGTGTGGAGGCGATAGGGTGCCTGATTGTTTGTCTGGGTTTGTGCGGGACGTGACACGACGTCTTTTCAGCGTATTGAGTGTTGAACAAAGTAACGATCACCAAGGTAATTGTGATAATGTGGCCTTTTCTTTTGTACCTTATATTTATGACAGTTTATTTCAGTTCTAGGTATACTGCCAATTCCCTCAGCTAGTAAGAGGACGGACCGAAAAATATTGCATGCAGATGATGGCATGAGAAACCGTGGTATCACTACAAGTCAACTAAGAACTTTGAATTTTTATTTTGAAATAATTGTTATATTAGATATTCTATATTCTTGTATTGTTTAAATGTTATTCAAACTTGTTTTTCGCGAATTTTTAATTGGAAAATTGAATGAATATATTAAGAAAATTGTTAAGCTAAACCAAATGTTTTTCCCAGTTAAGACTATAGGTTAAGATAAACCAAAGGTTTACATTTGAACGAATTTGAAGAATTTTTCCAGTTATAACTGTGAGTCTATCTAGTTGTTTTCACATGAAAAGCGATGGTTCGTGGTCCCCTTTCTAGTGGGTAGCATATCGGTAATATAGGAGGGCAAACAAGCCAGTTAGTGACCAATATGATTCGAACACTGTCATCTTATCCCTGTGACTTGAATTACCCAGGCGGACCAATTTTATACCAACCATTGGTTGTGCTTAAAACCTTTTTTATTCTCCAATGGAGACTCTGACGTCTCAATGCCAGTTAAAAGACCACATGCAGCTAGGTTATAAAAAATTGGCAGAAAATTGGAAGAAAAATTATTTATTCTTTAATGTGAGATTGAACAGCACAACCAGAACCAAGGACGATCTATGAGTTTGCCTACAAAGCATTTTAAAATGGTTGTAATTTGTATGCCTTTGCATGTTATGGTTGCCCTGCTCGCTCTCACCTATCAGTTGTTACTCTTTTGTGTTGCTAAACATTGTGTGAAAATTGAGATTGGTGAAAAAATAAAACAAAACATCAGACAAATTAAGGCATGTGAGTGCCTATTTTTAATGTAAACAAAATGGAAAAAAATGAAAAAATGTGGAATTTACTTGAAATATTATTAATAAAGAGAGAGAGAGAGAGAGAGAGAGACTGCTTGAATGCAGTAGAATTGGCTGTCAATAAGCTTTTCATCCCTTGCCAAGGAGAATCGTCAATTGACTTTAAACTGAAGAGTTGTTTACAATGGTAGGAATTTCCAGTGATTACCTCTTTAAGCCTTGAAAAGTAAAGAGAACATTTTATTTAAGGGAATTATACGTGTCCGCCTGCATTTGTCCAGTTCAGGGATTCAAGTAATAATTTTCTGACATTCTTCAAAGTTTCGTAATGATGCTTTTTTTTCATTTGTCAAACATCATTACAGTGCACGGCCTGTATTTGAGCAGTTCAGAAAATTTGTCTTTATGGAAATAGCGGCGCAAAAGTGTAACAAAATTCAGGTAAAGTCCTGGGCTTCCTCTTTGTAACTTCTACTTTCATAATGTGCCAGAGGTTCTCGATTGGGAGTCTCAAAATATGCCATCTTATAGATCGCGACTTAAATTGATAGACCTTCCTACGTTAGAGGATCGGAGGAAAATGTTGAACTCTATTTTTATTTTGAAGCTCTTATACGGTTTCATTGATTGCCCGTATTTATTGAGCATGATAACTCTTGCCTCTTCAGAAGACACTACGATCCCCTTTTCTTAAACTTTTGCAAAACAAATTATTTGCAACACGAATCCCTTTGTAAAGGCTGCTCGGATTTCAACGAGGTTTATGATACTATAAACTTATGCAACTCTATTTATACGGCAAAAAGGAAAATTTTAAATTATCTTAAAAATATGTAATCCAATGCAACAATTTGTAATTAGTAGCTAATTCCTGCTTTCTGTCAATTTTTATTTTACCTAGCTTTAATCTTTATAATCAAATCAGCTATAAAATCATGTTTAGATTTAGCTGCCTTTAAATAAATAAATAAATAAATGAATACTCTGTATTTCTTTGCCTTTATTAGGAGTTAGTATAATTTTGAGTGATGATGAGTTTTGCGAATATAATTGTCTCGCTAATAGTTTGTTGAGCTATATTGCTAATGCTTCCATGTTTAAATGAACTTTGGTTTATGAATTGCAATTATGGTATCATACAACAACTGGGCTGATAAAATTACTAGCCCCATATTGCATATGTTTCTATGAGTTTTCTATCCATTTTTTGTTTATTTATTTTTGAATTGATTAGAGTCTGATCTCCTTAAGCTCAAAGCCCCTTGTTGCGGTTTTCTAAAGATTGTTTCTATTATCATTGTCGAGCCTTTATCTGGCGACTGATTATAGTAAGAATTAGTGTTTATAACTATTTGCATTATATTTCCATGTTAATGTCTATTTCAGTTCTCCGTCTTATTAATATGGAGTTGGGTTTTGAGTTAATTGTCTATGGCCTTTAATGATTTTAAATTTATATCCTAAAAAGAATGGTATGAAAAATTTATTGTGCAAATGATATTCATTGAGATTTATCCTTGTTCGTCTGTCTGTTGGAATCATGTTCGCATTAGAATTGATTAAGCTATTGGAATGAAATTTAACAGAAATGTAGGAGTTCACTATGTCTGTGTATGTATAAGTCAATATTTTTCTTTCATTGTTTCTAAATAATTATAGGTTTCCCTTAAATTTACAGTTTAATATGTTGGAATGCAACTTTACCATTTTCGCATCAAAGTTATAGTTAGACATCATAAGTTGTAGGGTATTTAAGAGTGTAGGTATTTAGGGTCGAATATATGTATATGTATATATCGTTTCAGACATAGCTAGGTATGTAGGTATAGTACTTTGTATGTGTTTTCTTATGAAACAATATTTGTGAATATTGTTCAATATTTTGAAACAACATACTTTTTCAGTGTGTATAGTATGTATTTCTTTGCTTTTATTAGGAGTTAGTATAATTTTAAGCGATTATGAGTTTTGCAAATATTTTGTTAAGTGATATTGCTAATGTGTCGATGTTAAAAGTGAATTCTCTTTTATGAAACATATGTAATTATGCCATGATATTGATAACAACAACTGGAGTCTCTATTCCTAAAAAAAAGCCGCACTACTTTTCTTCTAACTCTATGTTATCATGTCAACAAGTAGAACAAATTTTAAGATGGGTTCTTAAGATAAGGGATATGGTCCATCACGATTTTTTAAAATTTTCATTTGGGCGAGCGAAGTGAAAAAGGTTCGGCGTATTGAGTGCCCGCCGTGATTGCCGAGAAAAAAGGTTAAAGCGACATGTTTAGTGAGTAAAAAGAACAAGGGTTTAACAATAATTCTTTTTTTAATAATTTTTTTCTCGTTCTCTTGGGAAGAGGTATATCTGAGTTGTCTAAGTATTTGTGTATATTTCGGAAACGTTTCAAGCAATTTCATATATGACGATAATAACATTTGCTGGTAAAGTACGTATTCAATTGCTGAAATGGAACATCACAACGAATTGACCGAAGAAGAAATACGCTCGATTTTTCAGAAGTGTGATGATGGTGTTGAGTACGACCCTGGGCCAGCGCCGATAACCGCCCCTGCGTACAAAGCGGGGCGTAGTCATGTGGGACCAACCCGACTGACTATAGAGGAAAATCGCGTCCGCCAGAAATCAAAAACTCCATCACCACCAAAAGTGGATGCAGAGCAGAAGAAGAAGAAACGAGGTGGTAAGGCTGTTAGAAGACGACAGGAGCTAGCAGCACTATATAGAGAATACAACATACAAATAGATGGGGAGAAGAAACGGGAGATTAAAAAACAAATAAATAAATTTAGAAAAAAAAAAAATTAGTTAATATATTTGTATTCGTCTTTGTATTTATTTAGTCATCGAAACATATTATAACATATATTACTTACAGACTAGAAATATATATTATAGTTTAATTAGATTTAAACTATAATATCATCATAATTAATATATATCATAAATAAATAAATAAATTTATAAAAATTTAAATAACTCATATAAATATGACGATAATAACAGTTGCTGGTAAAGTACGTATTCAATTGCTGAAATGGAAGATCACAACGAATTGACCGAAGAAGAAATACGCTCGATTTTTCAGAAGTGTGATGATGGTGTTGAGTACGACCCTGGGCCAGCGCCGATAACCGCCCCTGCGTACAAAGCGGGGCGTAGTCATGTGGGACCAACCCGACTGACTATAGAGGAAAATCGCGTCCGCCAGAAATCAAAAACTCCATCACCACCAAAAGTGGATGCAGAGCAGAAGAAGAAGAAGCGAGGTGGTAAGGCTGTTAGAAGACGACAGGAGCTAGCAGCACTATATAGAGAATACAACATACAAATAGATGGGGAGAAGAAACGGGAGATTAAAAAACAAATAAATAAATTTAGAAAAAAAAAAAATTAGTTAATATATTTGTATTCGTCTTTGTATTTATTTAGTCATCGAAACATATTATAACATATATTACTTACAGACTAGAAATATATATTATAGTTTAATTAGATTTAAACTATAATATCATCATAATTAATATATATCATAAATAAATAAATAAATTTATAAAAATTTAAATAACTCATATAAATATGACGATAATAACAGTTGCTGGTAAAGTACGTATTCAATTGCTGAAATGGAAGATCACAACGAATTGACCGAAGAAGAAATACGCTCGATTTTTCAGAAGTGTGATGATGGTGTTGAGTACGACCCTGGGCCAGCGCCGATAACCGCCCCTGCGTACAAAGCGGGGCGTAGTCATGTGGGACCAACCCGGCTGACTATAGAGGAATATCGCGTCCGCCAGAAATCAAAAACTCCATCACCACCAAAAGTGGATGCAGAGCAGAAGAAGAAGAAGCGAGGTGGTAAGGCTGTTAGAAGACGACAGGAGCTAGCAGCACTATATAGAGAATACAACATACAAATAGATGGGGAGAAGAAACGGGAGATTAAAAAACAAATAAATAAATTTAGAAAAAAAAAAAATTAGTTAATATATTTGTATTCGTCTTTGTATTTATTTAGTCATCGAAACATATTATAACATATATTACTTACAGACTAGAAATATATATTATAGTTTAATTAGATTTAAACTATAATATCATCATAATTAATATATATCATAAATAAATAAATAAATTTATAAAAATTTAAATAACTCATATAAATACGACGATAATAACAGTTGCTGGTAAAGTACGTATTCAATTGCTGAAATGGAAGATCACAACGAATTGACCGAAGAAGAAATACGCTCGATTTTTAAGAAGTATGATGATGCTGTCGAGTACGACCCTGGGCCAGCGCCGATAACCGCCCCTGCGTACAAAGCGGGGCGTAGTCATGTGGGACCAACCCGGCTGACTATAGAGGAATATCGCGTCCGCCAGAAATCAAAAGCTCCATCACCACCAAAAGTGGATGCAGAGAAGAAGAAGGAGAAGCGAGGTGGTAAGGCTGTTAGAAGACGACAGGAGCTAGCAGCACTATATACAAAACACAACATACAAATAGATGGGGAGAAGAAACGGGAGATTAAAAAACAAATAAATATATTTAGAAAAAAAAAAATTAGTTAATATATTTGTATTTGTCTTTGTATTTATTTAGTCATCGAAACATATTATAACATATATAACTTACAGACTAGAAATATAAGGTTTAATTAGATTTAAACTATAATATCATCATAATTAATATATATCATAAATAAATAAATAAATTTATAAAAATTTAAATAACTCATATAAATACGACGATAATAACAGTTGCTGGTAAAGTACGTATTCAATTGCTGAAATGGAAGATCACAACGAATTGACCGAAGAAGAAATACGCTCGATTTTTAAGAAGTATGATGATGCTGTCGAGTACGACCCTGGGCCAGCGCCGATAACCGCCCCTGCGTACAAAGCGGGGCGTAGTCATGTGGGACCAACCCGGCTGACTATAGAGGAATATCGCGTCCGCCAGAAATCAAAAACTCCATCACCACCAAAAGTGGATGCAGAGAAGAAGAAGAAGAAGCGAGGTGGTAAGGCTGTTAGAAGACGACAGGAGCTAGCAGCACTATATAGAGAATACAACATACAAATAGATGGGGAGAAGAAACGGGAGATTAAAAAACAAATAAATATATTTAGAAAAAAAAAAAATTAGTTAATATATTTGTATTTGTCTTTGTATTTATTTAGTCATCGAAACATATTATAACATATATAACTTACAGACTAGAAATATAAGGTTTAATTAGATTTAAACTATAATATCATCATAATTAATATATATCATAAATAAATAAATAAATTTATAAAAATTTAAATAACTCATATAAATATGACGATAATAACAGTTGCTGGTAAAGTACGTATTCAATTGCTGAAATGGAAGATCACAACGAATTGACCGAAGAAGAAATACGCTCGACTTTTCAGAAGTATGATGATGCTGTCGAGTACGACCCTGGGCCAGCGCCGATAACCGCCCCTGCGTACAAAGCGGGGCGTAGTCATGTGGGACCAACCCGGCTGACTATAGAGGAATATCGCGTCCGCCAGAAATCAAAAGCTCCATCACCACCAAAAGTGGATGCAGAGAAGAAGAAGGAGAAGCGAGGTGGTAAGGCTGTTAGAAGACGACAGGAGCTAGCAGCACTATATACAAAACACAACATACAAATAGATGGGGAGAAGAAACGGGAGATTAAAAAACAGATAAATATATTTAGAAAAAAAACAAATAAAAATTAGTTAATATATTTGTATTTGTCTTTGTATTTATTTAATCATTGAAACATATTATAACATATATTACTTACAGACTAGAAATATATATTATAGTTTAATTAGATTTAAACTATAATATCATCGTAATTAATATATATCATAACTAAATAAATAAATTTATAAAAATTTAAATAATTCATATAAATATGACGATAATAACAGTTGCTGGTAAAGAACGTATTCAATTGCTGAAATGGAACATCACAACGAATTGACCGAAGAAGAAATACGCTCGACTTTTCAGAAGTATGATGATGCTGTCGAGTACGACCCTGGGCCAGCGCCGATAACCGCCCCTGCGTATAAAGCGGGGCGTAGTCATGTGGGACCAACCCGGCTGACTATAGAGGAATATCGCGTCCGCCAGAAATCAAAAACTCCATCACCACCAAAAGTGGATGCAGAGCAGAAGAAGAAGAAGCGAGGTGGTAAGGCTGTTAGAAGACGACAGGAGCTAGCAGCACTATATAGAGAATACAACATACAAATAGATGGGGAGAAGAAACGGGAGATTAAAAAACAAATAAATATATTTAGAAAAAAAAAAAAAATTAGTTAATATATTTGTATTCGTCTTTGTATTTATTTAGTCATCGAAACATATTATACCATATATTACTTACAGACTAGAAATATATATTATAGTTTAATTAAATTTAAACTATAATATCATCATAATTAATATATATCATAAATAAATAAATAAATTTATAAAAATTTAAATAATTCATATAAATATGACGATAATAACAGTTGCTGGTAAAGTACGTGTTCAATTGCTGAAATGGAACATCACAACGAATTGACCGAAGAAGAAATACGCTCGACTTTTCAGAAGTATGATGATGCTGTCGAGTACGACCCTGGGCCAGCGCCGATAACCGCCCCTGCGTATAAAGCGGGGCGTAGTCATGTGGGACCAACCCGGCTGACTATAGAGGAATATCGCGTCCGCCAGAAATCAAAAACTCCATCACCACCAAAAGTGGATGCAGAGCAGAAGAAGAAGAAGCGAGGTGGTAAGGCTGTTAGAAGACGACAGGAGCTAGCAGCACTATATAGAGATTTCAACATCGAAATAGATGGGAAGAAGAAACAAGAGATTAAAAAACAAATAGCCATATATAGGAAAACAAAAAATAGTTAATATAATAACGTAATAATTATCATAAATAAATTAATAAATTTATATAATTTTAAATAATTCTTTTATTTGTATTTTATTCTTTTCTTTTTGGAAAAATTAATATAAAAAAACATCAGAAAATAAGAGTAAGAATAGCATCCTCGCTTTACCAACTAGAGCCCCTCATATCTATCCGTCAATGTTTCCAGGCACTGTTTCCTAAATTTAATAATTTAGATAAAATGGAATTACAAATTTATTCGTAAAATTTCGAACAACAAAAATATATCTTTTCTCAAACACATGTTTACAAGCCCATCAGGCATTAACTATTATAATAAACTGGATCAAACAAATCTCTTACTCCTAAAATCAATAATAATTAGCGTTAAAGAAATAAATTAACGTTAAATTCTAATAAATTAGCGTGAAAGTCTGTTCTCAGTATAAACAAAA
This sequence comes from Myopa testacea, assembly GCA_949629155.1. NCBI lineage: Eukaryota > Metazoa > Arthropoda > Insecta > Diptera > Conopidae > Myopa > Myopa testacea. The sequence goes on from OX451346.1 coordinate 49,011,416, forward strand.
AAAAATAAAGCCTATAAAGATCATACATACACATCAAATTCTTAACTGAAACTATACAACGAATAAAAAGAAGAAGAACAGCATCTTAGGTTTGCCTGTTTAAACCACGCAGATCAACGCAAAATAAAAAAATATAGCAAGAGTAAATCGTCTACTGCAACAACATAACCCAGACTCCTACAACAACAAAGCAAAAACTCCTACAAACCCACTTCTACTGCTTCATCAGTCTATTGCTAGATTAGCCTTAGAAATAACAACAACAACATGATATGTGCATATTAACTTATTCTACTTGTATGTTCAAATTCTACTTAAACTTGTATTAAAGATCTGAAAATTACGACAAGCAATAACCATTATAAATGAACGGTATTTTCTATTAATGTTAACAAGTGCCACACACGCTCGCTAAGCATAGTCCCACCAGAAATACTACCAGCCATCTGAATCCTCCTCTGTCGCTACATCTACACTATCCACCTGTCCTTTCCCTCTGTCAGTCTGTCTGTGTGTTAGTCTGTCCGTCTTTTTTTCTTGCAAATTTAGAGTTAGATGTGATAAGTTGAAGAACAGTGCTTATCTGAATATATAAATATCGTTTTGGGTATTTGATTATTCATTATATGACTATTTTATGATTTGGCTACACGCGGAAAAAAGAATAAGAAGCAAGGCTTACCTACCTATCAAGCCTATAATTTCTACACTTCAATATCATGCGTCTCTCAATATCTCTCTTCTCAAACACATATTCACAAACTCATCGCTCATTAACTAACTATACCATATCAAACAAATCTCCTACACCTAAAATCAATAATAACACTGGCCGACAGCCATTTTGTAACGGACTGTTTGACAGCATATTCTAAAGGATTTTGGTCCGCTGATTCCAAAAATGATAAAATAAAAAAAATTAAAAGAGCCGTTTTCGAGATAATCGGTTTTTAAATTTTTGGCCACTTTACGTTAAGGTCCATCCACTTGAAGAGCCACTACAACTGACATATGTAACCGATTCGATTACAATTAAGATTAAATTAAAGAGGAAGGATGCATGCATTACCATCATTTGCTGGTGGAATCTTTCCCCATGCTCGTCGCTTACTGCACCAAAATTTTCCGGGAAGAAGTCTAGATGAGAGTTCAAGAAGTGTATCTTCAAAGACATTCGAGCTACTTTTAATATAAATTTAGAATATATGAAATTAATTCAGAAAAATAAATACTTGGGTTTACATTCTTACCAATTCGTTTGTATTTATTTAGTAAACTTTTTATAAGGGCTTTGTATCTTTCGTTTCGGTGATTTCTTAGGAAGCCATCAACAACGTCTTTAAATGCCTGCCATGCTGCATTTTCGTCTGGTGTTAGGTGTGATATAAATATGTATTTTATCAGCGAACAATTTGCGTATCTGCGGGCCGACGAAAATGCCTTCTTTTATTTTGGCATCCGACAATCGAGGAAATTTGGTCTGCAGGTACTTCAATGCTTTACTACTTTCATCCAAAGCCTTTACAAAGTTTTTCATTAATCCGAGCTTAATATGAAGAGGCGGCAGAATAACGTTTCCCGTTCTTACTAATGGTGCAAATTTGATGTTATCGTGGCCTCTGATATGCTCATTTCTCGCAGGCCAGTGTTTTCGACTGTAATGCTCGTTATGTGGTCGACTGTACCACTTACACAAAAAGCAACAATACTTTGTATAGCCACCTTGTAGACCAGTTAGCATAGCAGTAACCTTCAAATCTGCGCAGACTTTCCAATTGTGTTCGTCATATTTGATCTTCTGGAACAGATCTCGCATTACTTCATAGCACTCTTTTTTATTCACAGCATGGCCAATTGGAATTGATTTAGTGTTTCCTTTATGTAGCAAGGCTGCCTTCAAGCTGTATTTGCTTCCGTCGACGAATAAGCGCCATTCATGTGGATCGTAAACTTCATCGAGCTCATTAAAGAGTCCCTTTATATCCAGGCAATAACATATTCCTTCATCTACAGTAAAATATTTTTCGTATGACTTGCTGCGATGTCTGTAGTAAGTAACCTTTACACCAGATGCTAAGTATCCAAATTGTTGCAGTCGCGATGCGTGTAGTTCTGCCTTTTCTTTGTTTAGATTCAGATCTTAACCCCAATCATTCAATTCAAACTGTGTTATGAGGTGTATTCGCTGTGGGTTGGAACTGCTTTCAGTTGACACTGTAGAAGTATTTAAAGCTTCTGAAGAACTTTCGCCTTGGGTTGCTGAACTGGGACATATAGGAACTCGTAGAGATGCTGAATGTGCTATTGGCTTCGTTACTGTTGCAACATCAGCATAGCTTATGCGAACATTTTTAGTCCTAGCAATCCTACTACATTTAGTTAAACAAATATAGCAATCAGTTTCGTAATTTATGGGCTCCCTCCACACCATTGGCTTTCCAAATGTAAGATGTCTTTTGCCTCCAGCAAGCCAATTGTGAAGGTTTGTTTTGCAAGAACTACAAAATACATGAGGCACCCAAACTTTATCTTGGTTCTTTACAGGAAATCCAAAATAGTATAAATATGCCATTTTTAAAACATCTGTAATTTTATTTTGCCTATTTTCCGGTTTATATAGGCCGCAAACATAGCAAAACTTGTTCGGATCGGATAAGAAATTCGGCATTTTGCTTAAAAAATATAAGTTTGAAAAACACAACACGACTCTTCAAAGTAAAACTTCGACTGATGCAAAAAAAAAAAAAAACTGCGAAAAAGTAAAAAAACGTAAGGTGGAAGTACCTGCATCTGAACTAATAGCGGTAAAAGGATGCATCGGGAATAGGATCCAGGTAAAGCCGATTTTAATGGGTTTACACAAATAAAAATCATTTTTAATTTAAAAAGTATTTATTTATATTTTTTTTTCAAAATTTAGTATTTTTTGCGAAAAGCACTGAATTTACTTAAACGCGCACTAAGAAACCATTTCTGTGCAGATTTTTTTTGATATTAGGCTTAAAATTCGCGCAAATGTCGAATCTATCGATATAAAAAATAAAAAGGGTAAAAAAGTTTCGGGAACATACTTTTACATACAGATATATAGCAGTTTTTTGCCTTTTTTCTTAAAAAATTCCTCTTTTGAAGTTACGATTTCAGCGAAAGCTTTTAAACTATCTTTCGGATTTTAAAACAATGTTAGCAAAAAATATGCGTGCTTCCTTCCTCTTTAATTTAATCTTAATTGTAACCAAATCGGTTACATATGTCAGTTGTAGTGGCTCTTCAAGTGGATGGACCTTAACGTAAAGTGGTCAAAAATTTAAAAACCGATTATCTCGAAAACGGCTCGTTTAATTTTTTTTATTTTATCATTTTTGGAATCAGCGGACCAAAATCCTTTAGAATATGCTGTCAAACAGTCCGTTACAAAATGGCTGTCGGCCAGTGTAATTAGCGTTAAAGAAATATTATTTAAAATACTGAAGTTTGAAAATATATTACAAAACAAATTACAGCAAAAAAAAAAAAAAAATCATGTCATCAAATAATTATCCTACAACAAAGAAAAGAAGAAGTAAAAATAAGAATACTATAAGAACATATCCTAGATTTAATTGCTTAAGCCGCGCATTTCACTACTTCAATATCGACAGCATGCGTCTCTATTTCTAAAAATAAAAAACAACAACACCACAAGAATTAATTGTCTATTACAAGAACAACAACAAAATAAAGCAAACTCCTACAACAACAACATAAGCAAAACTCATATAGAAAACTGCTCCATAAGTGTGTCGGTAGATTAGCTAACCATAAAATTAAACAACCCATATTAGTAATGACCTATGAGGATACAAACCAAGTTCACTTGCAATGTTCATAATTCATTTAGTACCTTTATATAAAAAAAAAAACAAAAAAAAAAAAAAAAAAAATCTACACCTGAAAATCATTAAAATAAAAGCAACCAAAAAAAAATATTCCATCAATGGCCCCTAGATCAAATTTCAACAAGTACAGCAGACGCTAAGCACATTCCCAACGCGAAAGCATAAACATTGTACATCTTTGCCAAAATACTACTTCAAGTGTATAAAAAATAAATGCCTAAATTTGTTATATTAACTCTATCGACTCGCCACTCCATTCCTCAAAAATTCGCACGGACATCAAATCTTATCCTAACAGAAGCTATATAATGATGAAAAAGAATAAGTGGAGCATCCTAGGTTTACCTTCTCAATCCTCTCATGTCAATACTTCAGTATTAAAACTCGAGTCTTAGAGAGACGCGTCTACATATACATATTTCTAACAAAAACAACAACAACATATCAAGAGTAAATCGTATACAACAACAACATAAGCCAAACTACTAAAACGACACGATCAAAGTTCAACGAAAACTATTCTCTTGTCCGTCTTTATGTATGTGTGTCCTTTATCTCTGTCAGTCTGTGCGTCTGTTAGTTTGTATAACTATCTGTATGTCTGCCTGTATATATACTGTGTGTATATTAGACCCTTAAATTAAAAAGTTCAAATGAAAAAATATAATATAATTATAAATAAATAAATATATAACTAAATAAATAAATAAATAATTATAAATATAAAATGTAAAGTATAATAATATACATACATATATAAAATATGGAATGCAAAATACCAGAAAAAATAAATAACAACAACAACAACAGAACATTTCACTTGATCTTTAAATCAAAGTAGCGAAGTGAATCATCCCCTAAAGTAAATAGCATGTGTGTGTGTGGATATTAGACTCTAAAATTAAAAAATTCAAAAGAAAAAAAATATAATAATAATAAATATATAAATAAATATATAAATAAATAAATAAATAAATATATAAATATAAATTATAAGTTATAAATTATAATAATATACACATAACACTTGATCTTCAAATATACTATCAAAATGCCGAAGTGAATCATCCCCTAAAATAAATAACAACAACACATAGCAAAATTTCCGACTTCTACAATAGCTTAGCACTTTACCGATATACCAAACACACGTCATATAAAAAAGACTAAAAAGTAAGCTACGCTTTTTGCTTCCCTATTTATTCCCACCAAAGACAAAATCATATCTAACACCGAGAAATTAGAAAAAAAAGACTAAAAAAGTATACTAAACTAAAAACTTCCCACTAACGCCATCAACTTCGGTATAGCAAACGATCGGCATTCCTAATTCTATATCACAGACACAAGCCTTTCCAAAGCACTTATCTACGATGGCCATCTGGTGGACGATAGTATAGATACAAACCTTTAGGCTAAAACACGAAAAATTATCCTAGAAAACTCCCATAAAACGCTAAAAACGCAATAATCATTCAAAAAACCCCTAAAACGATACTTTCAGCAAGGACTCACTCATCGGTACTGATTGACTTTCTTGGAAACCAGCGAACTGAGCGGTAAGTTAAATGTTTAGCTACTTTTTAAACAAACAATTAATGCCAGTCAGGGTTATTATTATTTCAATGCGAACAAAGTACTGACAGTATACAAACGACGCTTACTGAAAATATACAACACAAAGGCAAATATATGGTTTAATAAACAATGCCTCGCATTGTATATCACACCGAAATTTGCACAAATAATACTAAAAACGAATACAGAGGCAGCAAAAAGGACCATCAAGCACGCTGAAAAATGAAATTAAAAGCTTATACGCCAAAAAACACCGCGCAAACAGCGAAATACTTTCCATCCACTTACGGCTAACAGACTACATACCAACTGACGCATTAATGGACCTATTCGACCAGAAAAAAAATTGCACGCAAGATTTATAAACTTAACGGAGATCACCATTAAGAAAGGGACTTAACCCATAAGAAACAATAAGAAAAAGGAAATCGAGCAGACTATCGTGGATACGGAAACCACGATATCACTATTACCGAACGAGGAACAGGAACACGCAAGACATATCTGTAGACATATAATTGAAAAGGAAGCCAAATCCAAGGAAAAAGGACAACAGCGCAAGGAATCCACAACCATAAAATTCCTAAAACAAAAGCTAGAGGCCAATAATATAATTACAACGAATGCTGGGGCAAAGGAAATACAACGGTATTTATTGCAATGACGTCTACATAAGGAAAACAGAGGAACTTATTGAAGAAACAAAAAGCAAGAAACTACGAGAGAACACCACCGACAAATACCAACTAGAAATTAGAGAAGCAATAATAAAGCGACAAAAATTAAACCATCAAGCATAACAGTTCTTTTTAGTTCACATAACAAACCGGTCGTGTTCTATTTTGCTCCCGATAAATTTCTTGCTGTTTAATTCTCTTTAAAACTGCTCGGAAGTGTTTCTATTGATTTCTTTCTTTTAATTCTTTTCGGTTAAATTATTAATTTGTCTGAAATCTAAAATCTTTGTTTGCAGAATATAAGAATTAATTTGCATTAACTGTGGTTCTCTTCTCTATACCGGTTTGCTAGTGAAGTTTTGATAAAAGTGCTGTTTCTTCGCGCTCTGAGAGTGTCTAGTGCATGTCAAACTGCAATTACTTGTGTTGTTGATTCAGGGTATTCACAACCTATTACTTTTTCACCAACTATTTTGATTTGAGTATAAAGTTATAATCTATAAAACTAAAATCTATAATACTAAAATCTATATCCAATCATTAAAATAAAATCTTTTTATAACACGAAAGAACTGAAGTTGAAGTTGACATAATAAAATTATTACGTCAAGCACGTTTGAATTTTCAAGACATTGATAAAGATTTCTCCGCAATTCGTTCTAAGCTTGTAAAATACAAACAACTTTTTAAAAACTTTAAACTAATTGATGATGCTTCGCCTAAACGGAAACGAACTCGCTCACAGGTGGCTCTATGCAATGCTCGTGAGTGCGCAGATAACAATCCCTTGCCAATTCCTCCCGCTTTGGCTAAGCCGTTGCCACCATTATTAACTCAACCTACTCAGTTGATTAATATTCTGAGCCCTGCCATACCTGGTGATACACTCCCTAATTTATTGACTTCCTCGATCTCTTCTGAGACAGAATCGCGAGACGCTATTGCTGTGCATGGCCCGGCTGACAGTGCGAATGCTTCCAGGACAATAACCACGGAAACTCTACTCAATTCTGTTGCCGGATCCAGTAGTTCTCCACCGGGGCCAATAGATAATGGCCTACTAAATGTACAGGCTGGGACCTCTGCTCAGGGTATTGAACCGGTTAAGAAGCTTGTGGTGATTCAGCCGAGAAAATCTATCTTTGCCTCCCGATTTGCTGCTGATACTACAATTGAAGATATTCGTAACTACATCACTTCAAAGCTAGGCTTCAATGATACGAGTATATCTGTTGTTAAATACAAATTTAATAACCCGAGAACTATATCTTCATTTAGAATTTACTTACCGGATCACTTAACAAGTCAAGTACTTAAATCTAACTTCTGGCCAGATAATGCCGTTGTTCATTTATTCGAACCTAGAAGAAATACCTCATTGCCACGATATAATGGTAACCTACATAAAAACATTTCATCAAAAAACTAAGCCACTCGTTTCTAACCGATAATTTGAATATTTTTTATCAAAACGTACGTGGCATTAATACTAAATTAAAAGATATTCATACTATGAGTTTTGGTCTGGATTATGAAATTGTTGCATTTACTGAAACATGGCTTAAAACTGATGTACAAAATCTGGAAATATTCTCTAACCAATTTGTTGTATTTCGGAAGGACAGAAATTCTTGTTCAACACAATTGTCAAGAGGTGGAGGTGTTTTAATTGCTGTTAAATCGTCGTATTTCTCAGAGGAAGTGCACTTTTATATAGACTCGGAGATCGAGTTCTGTTGTGTGTATGTTAAATCTGAGCTATTATCCTTCTACATCGCCTGCTCCTATATCCCACCGAATTCTAGTGAAGCGACATATAACTTGCACTCGTATTGCATATCTTCACTAGTAAACAGAATGTTACCTGGTGATCGTGTACTTGTATTGGGAGACTTTAATATACCTCGTGTCTTTTGGGAAAGTACTGATGACCCGGCTGTCTTATTACCGTCAACATATGGTTTCGCGAATTTTGATTTCTTGAACAACTTATCCTCTACTGGTTTATATCAGATAAATAATATTCGTAACCCAAATAACCGTATGCTGGACTTAATATTTACTGACGATAAGGACATTGTTGAAGTACATCGTTCGACCCCTCTCCTGTTACCTGAAGATTTTCATCATCCAGCCTTGGAATTGAATTTATGTATTAAAAATTGTAATAAGCATCTACCACCTCCTGGAAACTTGATGGTGCAACAAACTGTCTTTTATTTCAAAAAGACTAATTATGTATACCTGAAAAATTATTTAAGGGGTGTAAGCTGGAGCTTTACATCATCACTTAGCGTGACTTCTACCAAATCGTGCCTGGATTATGCTGTTGCTCAGTTCAACCAAATTCTTCACGACGGTTTCAAACTATCGGTAGAGAAACGAAAGGTATCTAGCATCTTATATCCAACATGGTTTTCCAAGGAGGTTCGCACCCTAAGGAATCTAAAATCAAAATTCTATAAAATTCACTGTAATCTTCATACAACGGACAGCTTTGTTAAATATGCGTCAATACGAAATAGATATCAGATAGCTTGCAAGCAGTCGTACAATAATTATCTATTAAGAATGAAACTTAAACTAAAATCTGATCCTAACTACTTTTGGAGCTTTATAAATTCTAAGCGGAGGAGCGATATACTTCCATCCGTGATGAAATTTGAAGATAACCAAGCTAGCGATGCAGATTCAATATGCGAATTGTTTGCGAAATTCTTTAGCTCAACTTATTCCCAAATGGAGTTTGATTCTGAATTCTATCCATATTCCATAAGTTGTGGGAACATTAATCATCCAATTATTGATGAAAATGTCGTTCTCGAATTTCTGATGGATCTTAAGAGTACCTATAACCCTGGTCCAGATAATCTACCTTCTTGCATCCTAAAACACTGTGCGAGCGAATTGGTAACTCCGATTACAGCAATATTTAATCAATCCATACGCACCGGTTACTTCCCAGCCGCATGGAAGACCTCATACATCATTCCTTTGCATAAATCTGGTAATAGATCAAATATAACCAATTATCGAGGTATCGCCAAGTTAAGTGCTCTGCCTAAACTATTCGAAAAGATAATAACTCACCAAATTGCGCGTCAAGTGAATGCAGCTTTATCTCCTGTTCAACATGGTTTTCGCCCGGGTATGTCAACTACTACAAATCTATTGAACTTCGTCTTCCGTACAATTAATAATTTCAAATATGGCAATCAAACGGATGTTATCTACACGGATTTTGCTAAGGCGTTTGATGTTGTGAATCATAAGCTACTACTGTTAAAGCTGAAATTGTTCGGATTCCCACAAAATTTGTTAAAATGGATTGCCTCCTACCTTCAAGGTCGCACGCAGATGGTGTTCCTAAACAATAGAAAATCAAGAGCAATTCCTGTTACTTCCGGTGTCCCTCAAGGTAGCCACTTAGGACCTTTATTATTCTTAATTTTCATTGACGACCTACCCACGGTTATACATAACAGTAACACGCTGATGTTCGCAGATGATCTAAAAATTTTTCTTTCATTCAAAAATAAAACGGATACGTTATTGCTTCAAAATGATCTGGACAACTTAGTCATGTGGTGTAATTTTAACTGTATGAAGCTGAATCTTTCCAAATGCAAGCAAATGACTTTCTATCGTGCGGCCCACATTAATGTCAACTATTCTATTGGAGGCCACTATATGGATTCTCTTGAGCATATGGATGATCTTGGTATTACTATGGACCAAAAACTCAGATTTCATATACACATCAACCGCATAACTAATAAGGCTTATAGCATTTTGGGATTCATTAAACGGTGGGCCAAAGAATTTATGGAGCCACAAGTAACGCGGATTCTATATACCTCCTTGGTGCGTCCTATATTGGAACACGCCTCACCTGTGTGGTGTCCTAACTACAACTGTTATATTTCTCAAATCGAGTCAGTTCAAAAGCAATTTCTACTCTTTTGCTTACGAAATATCTACCGGAACGATTTGCAGAACTTACCATCTTATAATTATCGATTGGAACTCATTAATCTTCCGTCTTTAGCTCATCGGAGAATTATGTTGAATGCAATTTTTGTGCTGAAACTACTTTATGGCCATATTGACAATCCTTATCTTCTGTCTAACATCAATATTAATGTAGCTCGCCGTGTAGCCAGAAGACCTCAATTTCTACAACTGAGTTTCTGTCGATCAAACTATCTCCAGCACGAACCACTTAGGAATGCTTGTGCCGATTTCAACTATGTTAATTGCAACATCACCTTCTCTGATTCAATTAATTTAACAAGAATCAAAATTCTTCAATTCCTAAAAAATCAACAGTAATATATTTACTTTGCTATGTATTTAATCCTTTATTTATTATTTACCAAAATTTTATGTAAACTATAAAGCCTATGGCTTAGTTTTAATTTTTAAATAAATAAATAACGCGTACACTGACTCCCATGAACCCTTCGGCCCTACCAATGATCGCGCTACCGAAAATACACAAAGCAGATATCCCAATGAGACCAATAATTAACTACAAGACAGCACCAGAATATAAACTATCTAAACACTTGAAGACAATAATAAAAAACACGTTAAATTTATCTAACGAACATACAGTGAACTGTATTTAACGGTTTGTCTCCAAACCAAACTTGACACGGGATGACGAAAAATCGTTTCATTATAAAGATAGATATCCTTCTCTAGATATTCTTGATCTTGGGCTATCGAGCGGATGTCACTTTCAAATCTTATACCCCCTTGATCTGATTGCGGACGGCATTATCATAAATCACACATATAAAAACGAATACATACCTGAAATGTTTCCACACTTTTCAACACATGGTTCAAAAATGATTTTGTATTTGAAAAATAAATTTATTGAAAATAATACCGGCAAAGAAGGACCTCTAATACCCCTTGAATATTCTGCCCAGTGCAGACCTTTCAGAGCAAGCACCACCACCAGAAAAACATCGTGGTATTGTTCTGAACTATTTTGCTGTGCACATCTGATGCATATTCTTATTTGTCCAATATTTGTCGAAAATTTTTGAATTGGATAATGAGCTATTGTTCAACTGCTAGACGTACAACTTACTGAAATACATTCTTAACACCAAATTAATATTATCGTTGTACTAAGTATTCGAAGCTGGCGAATCGGGTGGTTCAAGTGGGAGTTTGAATGGTTCTAACCATGACCATGATCAACACCTAATTTCTAAAACGGCGTTCGATGCGTTCATATACGTAAGTATATTTAATACTATAAGTACAATGTTAGAAATGAAACCAAAACATTTAATAATAAATAAACATTTATTTAATTAAACAAATCGTTCTCCATTTCGTTTATGATTATTTGCAATTAAGTTAATGCAAAAATCAATATTCTACTTGATGAAACATTTATAAAATTGCTGAAGAAAATTCATTGAACGTAGAATAAAATTTCTTTATTGCTTTATAGAAGTGAAAGAAATTTTTTTACAGGTTTAGTATTGTATAATTTTTAATATCTTGAACGAAAAATCTTCGTTCGCCCCTGTGGTAGAATTTCTTTAAATCCCTTCACTTAAAATCAGTTGATTTTATATTAAGAAATTCATACCCAAACAGAAGGCATCCAAATCGTAAAATTCAGAGGATTCACTCACGCCTACGAGAACGGGGAACATTTGATATCAGGTGTAGAGAACGGTCATCAAATGTATCTACACAAGAAGAAGAAAGAATTTAGCACACAGTCAGAATGCTTCCATCCATAAGCACGAGAAGGCTAGCTACTGTACTTGGAAAAACCATATGGTAGTTTGGAGAGTACTTCGAAGCGACCCCCAGCACCCATACCATTCCATTCCGGTGCAGCAATTATCAGCAGAAGAAAAGCTAGCGAGATCTGCATTTTGCTTAGAGATGAAACCGAAGGTTACTACTTACCATCAATTTTCTGGACTGATAAGGCACAGTTTACGAGGGATGGGGTAACGAATTTCCACAACCTGCGTCATTGGAGTATATCAGCACCGCTTCAGCTGCAATGTGAGGCTAGGCATTGTTGGGACAACCGTAATTGGACCACGGTTTTTAAACGCCGTAATGAATGGAGCAACTTACTTCGAATTTCTCACGAAATTTTTGCCGGATCTATAGGACAACGTTCCCTTGGCTGTAAGGAATAATTTGATCTACCAGCAGGACGGAGCTCCAGCGCACTACAGCACAGCAGTGAGAAACTGGCTCGATGGACACTTCAATAACCGGTGGATCGGAAGAGGAGGGCTCACGGAATGGCCGCCAAGATCGCCATTTCTAACTCCTTTGGATTTTTATGCATGGGGATTCATGAAAGATTGTGTGTACTGCGTCGAAATATCATCAATAGAACAATTAAAGCAATGTATTGAAGAAGCTGGTGAGGAATTACAAGAAAACTTACAATCAATTAATTTACGTGAAAGTATACGAATACGTTACAACCTCTTAAAATGTCTCTTAAAAAATGGTGATCATATTGAAAATCTATTATAATGTTAGTAATTAAAAAAAATAAAAATAAATAAAAGCAATTCACAATTTCAACTCGTTGTTTATCCATTTAGCTAAAAATGCAATCAGGTTAAAAAAAATGCCGAAGAGCTTTCTAAGGAAAAAAGTATATGTGGTAATTTTCAGAAACTACACAAGATGGATCGTTCGTGTTTAAAGTATTTTCTTTAAAATTGATTGGAGAATTTTATGACGAAATAAAAATTTATTCTTAATACCGTAATTATTAAAAAAAATTGCGACCGAAAATGTTTTTTCAGAATTTTTATTCCAAATTTTAAGTTTGGAGCATTCATTTTCTCAGAAACTGTTTGACGGAGTTCGAATCATAGCTTCGTTGTGAACAGACGTCTTTTTTGTGTTCGCTAATTTATAATTTTTCTATTTCGAGTTTTCCGCCATCTTTTTTTTTGGTTTTTTGGAAAATCTTAATTTATTTGCTGTGCTTCGACGGGACTTAGCAGGTCAGAGCACGAGCATTATTCCTGCGAAATCAAGATTACAAGCACTATCAAACTACTGTAATTTGTCCACAATCGCTTCGTAAAAGTTCATCAGTTAGTTTAATCTACTTTTTCGATAACTAACTCGCTCGTATTCGATGGTGGTTGACGTCCAAGTAGCCGGAAATGGCTTAAAGGCTAGGATAAAACGAACTCACACTAACAGTAACAGTTCAGCTGATATCGCTGATTCGCTAGGAGATAATAGATTTAAGCTCCTTTCCATCCAACCGAGCTACAGATTGAAACCAAACCTGACAGATAAGGGTATGGCCACCGGTAAACAGAACCTGATATCCAGCAGCGCTACAGTCTCTGCCACCGCGGACTCTCGCCAGAAAGGCATCAACCAAACGGAACAGCAGCAATCAAGGCATAACTTCTCGGGTATAAAATTCTGCCCGCCTATTATTCTCTACAAGACGAATATCAAACTACTCACGGAAGGTTTAAAGGAAAAAGCTCCAGAATTAGTTTTTAAGGTTAAGTATACAATATTAATAAATATAAGTGCAAACTTTTTGTTAATAATCACAAGTCTCACTCCGAACTTATCGAAATGTTAAAAGCAAGTGATGACATTGAAGCTCATACTTTCACAGCTAGTGAGGATAAATCACACTCGTTAATTCTTCGAGGTCTCACATCAGACACTAGTGGGGACGAGATCAGGCGGGAGCTCAACGTAATTGTTCCAGATCTGGTCTCCAAGGTTTCTCCATTCCTAACTGAAAGACAAAAAAAAATCAACGAGAGTTCTGATCTCTTTCTGGCGTGAGACACAATCCGGGTGAGTGCCAAAATATAAAAAAGAGGGTTTCCTTGCCTATTGCATCAATTGTAAGGCTTTTGGGCACCCCGCAAATTTCCGTGGCTGTCCACAATACAAAATGTACCTGCTGAGAAGGAGGGAGTTAATAAATAAAAATAAAGAGAAAATAAGTCAGATAAACCAAGAATGCCAAATTTTCAATAATAGTAGTGTAGGGCACACTCGAGTATCCTATGCAGACATTATCAAGAATAAGCAATCCGCTTCACGTATTGACCTAACTCCCACCTCTGTTGCAGGTGCATCTAAGGGATTATTTTCCGATTTTTTCGGTCTTTCCACTACACTTTTTGGTTCGGATATAACTTCCTTGGTGGCAAGGGTCAAAAAGTTCACGAAGAACATTAACAGCGATATTTCTATCGAAATGAAGAGACTGGCATACTTAGAATTGTTAGACCAAGTAATCCTTAATTCCAATAATAAATTTAATTGACACAACAAACTTCGATTTCCCTTGTATCTTACTGTCGATTTCTTTTAAAAAGAATGATTCGGTGAAAGTGCTTCTGCTGGGATCAATATATCTTCCGACTAATTTAGCCCGTGCAGCAATCATGAAAGCAATCATCCCCTCCCGCCTAAACGGGGGAAAATGCACCCCTCGCCCCCTCCCATACAATTTTTTTTCTTTTCTCGACTCAACCTACCCGTCCTTGCTTTTTGGCGCACCTTATGCGATATACTCTGTATAAATTAAAGACATTTTGATTAGTACTTTTTGAATTGTAATAATAATAATAATTTGTAGAATAATAATAATAATTTCGAGAGCGAAACAAAAAACTGAATATGACACAACTCCGAAATCGGATTGTCTCCAAACTAAATTTGACAAGAGATGACGTTCCAAAATATGTCATCTTTCTATCCTGTCGGAAAAACAAATAAACACGAAGAAACCATAATATATACATATATGCATTTAATTTGTTTGTTATATTTACCAGGACATATCAAAAATACTTTTACAAGGATACAAGTTTGAATGAGATCCCATAGAACGAACCACATTAGATTAAGATTACTCAGGTAGTGCCCTGGTTTATTCTGAGGCATTGATATACCAGACAGCCACCAAATTAAGCTTGTATGAATAAAAGCGAATCCCAGATGAAGCTTGTACTTGAGCCTTGTACGGGAGCCCGACTCCCTTGAGTCGCATGTATTCTATTGATTCGCAAAATAACGAAGGTAATGTGCGGATAGTTTGCCGCATATTAATCATACATATTCAAAGTGTATTATAATAGCTGAAGCACAAGGAACAATTATTTTCGCGGAGAACGAACGATATCTGTTTCTTTCTAAGCAAAACCTACCCTCTCGGGTGACAGCTGTGCAAAGTGGTTCCATCAGCAATGTGCTAACGTGGGTGACCGCTCGCTTGCAGTACTTAGCAATCTCGGAAATGCTTCTGCTTGGTTTTGCTCTGACAGTTGTGGCGGTGACGGGGATTCAAAATTATCGCTAAAGCACCTGGTCGAAGCGGTGGCTGCTGTACCGTCTTGTGTATCGGATCTAATAAACAAATCACTGAGTGAATTCACTGAAGAATTCAAAATAAATCTTCAACCTTGGCTGTGTAATGAATTGGAAACCAGTAAGAAAGCTATATTCAGCCTGGCCGAATCTTAGATATCCTACACCTAAAAGTTTTGAAACAATTTAAACTGAAACTAGAGGAAATATGTGGTTATAAGGAAAGCTACCTTATAATCACATTTAATCACAGAGTATAAGTACAGAGGCGGAGCTAGGGTGGGGCGGGAGTGGCAGTCCACCCGGGGCGGCAGTTTTGGAAATCAAGTAGTGACTTATTAAATTCTAGGAATTTTTCGGGCTGCAAGTTGATTAACCATCCTGGGCTCCATGAGACCTAGCTACGCCTCTGTATAAATAGTAGGCGTGGTCATTACCTATTTCAAAACAAAATAACTAGCTTAGTTGTTTTATTATTGTGTTCAAATTTAAACGTTATTTCCGTGGTAATAAATTTGCTTTCATGAGCTATAATGTATAAGTAGTGTAAAAGTGGGCGGACCGCACCCAGTTTTGAAGTAATAATGTTTTTTTGGAAAAGAAGTTGTTATCTAAAGTTTTATTCAAGAAGTTTATATATTTAACAATATAACCATCTTTTGCCTGTGTAACCTAAAAGTGGGCGAATCACGCCCATATTTGGCGTATTAACGGATAATGCTACTCTATACTCAGAAATGAAATTTTGTTGTCATAACTAAAAAACAACGGCTGATATCACATTTTTACTAAAAAATGGGCATGGTCGTGGACCGATTTTGCCCATTTTCAACACCAACCTGCACACCACAAGAACCAATATTTATGCAAAATTTATATCTTCACCGGTTCTCCTGTGATCGTGATTTCAACAGACAGACAGACAGACAGGCAGACAGACAGACGGAGGGACATGGCTAAATCGACTCAGGAGGTCACGCTGATCAAGAATATATATACTTTTCTATACCTATCGTCTCTATTTCTATGCGTTACACATTTCGAGACAAAGTGAATATACCCCTAACCTTAAGGTTAGGGTATAAAAATGGTCGTCGTGACAAAGTGAATATACCCTTAACCTTAAGGTTAGGGTATAAAAATGGTCGTCGTAACCACAGAACGATGGAATTCAATAGACGAATAACGAAAGTATTTGCATAAATCGTTATTTCAAATATTTATTGCTTGTTTTATTTGAAATAAAAAACAGAAGCAGGGCTGAGCACAACGGTTTTCATGAACTTGGAGTTTCGTTTCATGAACTTATTTCGGTATATAAAATTATAGTAGTTCATAAAAAAATCTAAAATTAACAACAACAAAAAAACGGATGTAAGTAATATTATAGTAAAAGGAAAGTCAAAAAACTTAAATAATTGTTTTTGAGTTATATTGTTTTTTCCCCTTTATTAATATTTTTTTCTTTTAGGCTTAGCTTACCGCATACCGGATTCCTGATGATGGCGTCACCATGCAGCTCCATACACCTGTAATTATATTTGATGTACCTGCTTATATATGTATGTGAATATCTATGTTTGATTTCCTTTGCTAATATTATCTGTACAATACTTTAATATATGTACATATTTAATGTGAATATTTAATTTAATTAATATTTAATTACAATATTTTTTAGTTTACATTTTACTCTATTTATATTCAGTTTAATGTTTTTTAGAACTTCAAACAACTAAATAAATAAATAATGAAATGAAAACAATAACTAATAAATAATGAAATGGAAACAAACTAAATGCTGCAACTCCTGATGACGCAAATCTTCACACCGCCCCTGTGCTTCCTAATTTTATATGGTCTTTACTGTACACTATATACATATGTATGTATGTGTAAATACATTACTCTCTATGTTGTTTTTGTGGTTTTGGTTGTTTCTTTATATAATTTATATATGTATACCAACTTAACTTGGCGAGATTTTGTAAAAATATATGTATGTAGAAATATACTGTTGGAAATTTGATTGTATTTAAAACATGAAAACCGTTAGGAATAATTTTGCACTATTCATTTTAAAGTTCTGCAACAATTCCAATTTTTTATTTCGTTCAAATTTTATGAACACTATTCACTTTAGTTAAGTTTTGGATTAGTTTATAATTATTTCCATATTTAAAGGCTTTTTCTTCCTTTTAGGAATAACTGTAAGTTACATATTTATGTTTAGCTTTTTTGTAAAATTATTTCATGTTTGAATTTTCATTTGTTTTTGACTTTTAAAATCTTTTAGATTTCCACCACATCAATTGCAGTTTCACATTTCAGTTTAAACATTTTTATTGCTTTAATTATTATTTTATTAATTTTTAGCTCATCTTATTTTCACGCAATATCTTTTGACGCATTCGTTTTTCGGTTCATTTCAACCTTTTTTATTTCTCGAACTTCAATTTTTATTTAGTGACTTTTAATTATTTTTATTTACAGTATTGCAGAGTTAATATTATTAATATTGTACATATATGTATGTATATGCATAGAATAATATTGCAAGTTTTATTTTTCTCATTTAATTTTAATTTTAACTTTCGGCACTTTGGAAATCAACCTTTTCTTAATCACGGCCAAAACTCAAGTCCCAATTTCTTTTTATTTAATCATCTTTCCAACTTCTCCTTTTCCTTTCTATTTTCTCATTCAGTTGCTCTTTTGTCATTGTCTGTCATTCACACTTTTCATCACTTCAAACGGTTTTTGCATACTTTGGCCCATGGCAGACTAAGCCCCTTGAGGCGCGTCAAAAAAAGGCGCTTTTTGAGGCCGCCTCAATGCTCCAAAAATTGCTGTCACAGTATGCTAGTCCTCAAATTCTTGTATATGTAAGCGGTTGAGGGTGTATTTGTATGCTTCGTTTCAACAAAAGCCATTGCGCATAGTGGCTGCGTCGGCAGTAGCAGCGTTTTTCTTGTAATAATTTTTTCATTTAAATCCATATGACGTGCATGAGTTAATTTCTTACTTGTAATTGCCATTGTTTAAATCCCTCCGGAATTTTTTTTGCCAGCTTCCTTTTTTACAGAAATAACTTGAATTTTATTGTTCTTCATTTATAATTCTAAAAAATGTTTCTTCCTTCATACTATATTTTCCAAGAAAGGCTTTGGGTATTGCTTTATTTTGGGTAAGGTTTCTTTAAAAAATAATAAAACAACATAATAAAATATAACAATAAAATTCTTACATAAACAAAAACAAATTAAACTGTATTACTTGATTTGGATTGGTGTGGGTGTATGCAACAAATAAGAAAAATGTTTAGACCCTGCTTCGAATTGTGTGCATGTGTTTGTGTTTGATTCTCGAGAGGTGGCATATATTTTTGCTTCAAATTTATCGAAAGTATCGAAAGTTGTTCCACTTTTTTAAAACAACCACTTAGCGCGAGTGAGTGTGGTCTCAAGAGGCTTAGTATGACATGGCCCATCTACACCTTTTCCCAAACACAAATCTGTGACGTGAAACCAATGACAAAAAATAACCTTAAATAAATATACATGCAGACAAAAAAGAAGCATTCTTCTTTTTAATTTTTCCATAATCGTTCAGTTCTTATTTATTAAAAATGTTTTAAGTTGATATTTTTACAGATCTCCTAGGATTTGAACACATATGGGTCTGGCAATACTGATGTAAGAATATGCTATGATATGGTATATTATCTGATAAATCCTAGCAACAAAGTGCACGCAACATGATGACGACTGCTCTAAGATTACGTGGGCAGAGTAGTGAATCTACTAAGAAAAGAAATTTACATTATATGCAGATCTGTCTGTTGATGCCTATTGCCCAACACTTCGCAAATTGGGTTCCCGCCCTTACAACGCGGAACGTAGTAAGCTCAATCGTCGTCAGGTTTTCGAGATTTCATCGCAAACTTTTTCTGGAAACTTCATGAAAGCATCGCATCCGTTCACTTCAAAGCAAAAGGAAAACCTGCTGTTAAATCGTGCGTAAAATTCTCAGCAAATCCTTTTTGAAACGCTCTAAAGAATTGTAAGACGAAGGAATTACTTATAACAATAAGTAATGAAAAAAATATGAAAATTTAAGCATTTTTTCTGGGCTTTTAAGATTACATCAGCGAATCTTAGCAATATAGCAACAATTATGCAATTCTTCTTTTTTATGCCATATTTTTATCATAGAAATAATCTATTTTTGATATTTTACAATTTTTTTATAAGTGAATAATTTCTTAATTTTTTCAGAGGTTTTTAATCGATTTTTGGCAATCTATGAGTATTTCCTTGTAATCCCTTAATTCTTCGACAGATCCTGAAAGAGCCAAACATCAATTGGCCACCCCTTTTCAGTTTCTTGGTATCTGTTCAAGAGTGTGGTAACGCTTGTGGATGCTCTACAAGTGTGACCACTTTCATGGCTTCATGCTCTGAAATGTTGTCTAAAATAATATAATGCTACACAATGAGAAAAACAACAACATGACACCTCATTCATAAACCGCATACCCGCGATGTGCATGAGTAATGCACGTATACTCCTCTCGTTCCTTCCCTCGCCGGCTAAACAATCACCTTAATCATCTCATGTATTCTTATGTTACCTTCATATTCAAATTCAAATAAGAAGGATATTTTAATCTAAGAGAGATGCCGATAGAGAGAGAGGGAAAAAAAGTAAGAGACAGAGAGATAGTAAGATATTAATAGAGACATTTCCTATTAGTTTTAATCTGGAGTTTAGTGAATGGAATATTTCTCCAAGAACTTATCTTTAATTAAAATAAAAGCTATAATAAGCATATATTTATATAAAAATAAAGAGGGAAAGAAAGAAGGGGGAGAAAGACTTAGACCCCATTATAAAGTATGTATTTTTTTTAAGTCTTTTGTCTTTAAACTGAAGCACTAAACTAAAATGAATGGTTATCATTTGAAACAATAAACCAATTAATCCAATATCAATCAAAATTAAGAGCCGAAATATGTTAGAAATTCATTCCACTCCTTCTCCTTCTTAAAAACATTCCGTACAATCTGATCGATTCCAAACTAATCCTAACGTTTTAGCAGAAAATCTTTTATAAATCTGTTCAACGCAGTTTATTGAATCAAATCAAATTAAAAGGATATCGTTTTCTTGTTTTATATGAACTCCCGACTCTCTCTATCTCTCTCCCTCTTTCTTTATGTTTTGCCTGTGTGTTCATTCGATTTTGTGAACGTGGTGCTCTCTAAATCCAGAACAATATAATTTTTCATTTGTTTGATGTAATCTTCAGTTAATCCGCTTCATTCTGTCAATCTGCAGCCTGTCAGCGTACGTTTTCCCCTTTCTTCATCGTTCACCTCGCTGACATGAATCAAAGCCGAAAATCAATATGTTTCTCACGTTGACCAACACTTAATCTTGTTTTTTATTCTTTTTTTTTTTTTTTGCTTCATTTTGGAATCCAGCTTATCGTCTCTTGTCTGAATGTTCTTCCAATGAAGCGAAGCAAAGGATCCTTGGAAATCCTTCTTTAAAGGATAAATTTTAAATTTTTTCTCCTAGTTGTACATATAATTTGATCGTTAAGTTTTACTGTCTATTACTGTTTATTTCAGTGGTAATCTTATTCGCACCCTCATTGATATTTTTAGGTAGTCTAATTAGCAGCTTTACTATCATTTCTATTCGCAGCTTTATTGATAGTTTTATTGGCAATTTGGTTGGTAGTTTTATTGGCAATTTTATTGATAGTTTTATTAGCAGTTTTATTCACAGTTTTTTTGTCTGTTTCATTAACATGCTGGTTATCAATTCTATTAAAAGCTTCATTCGATCGATTCGATTTGTTGAGTAAATTACGAACAATTCTGTAGTTTTATTGGTATATTTTATTATCACTATTAAAAATAAAAACAAAATATATGCTCCTTGTTTACTACAATTAACAAACGGTTAAATTGTTCAACAAACAATTTGAAATGTTTAAATTTTAGGACGACAGCAGAGTGACGAACAACCGAGAACAGTTCATTGTACGATGTCAGAAGTCACCATGAGTTGGAATACCATTTCGAGGTAGCAACAACAAGAACAACAACAACAAGAGATTCCTTAACAACTTGATAACCTGATGAATTCGCCATCGCAGTCGAAATTCGTGCATTTGTTTCCTTTGAAAGCGCAGCTGAATTCTATTAATTCGCTCGTCACTCACTTTTTGTTGGTTGACCGTCGGATTTCAAGAAATCCGCTTTGCAAAATACTAAAATGAACAACAACAACTTTATTTCGAAAGCTTTTTCCAATTATTTTCTCTCAATTTTTGGTTTTTGTTTGTAGTTATTGTTTTCCTTTTTTCTTCTTTTATTATCCTTTTTCTTTTATCTCATATAAAATCTGAATGAAATGAAATTAAAGCAAAGCTTTATTATGTTTAAAGTTATGAAAAAAGAACAACTTGAATGATCAACTAAAAAACTAAATTAAAAATTAATACAGAAACAGTAATTAATCCAAGTTGGTAATGCAGTTTTCCAAATCGTTTAAAACAAAATTTATATTTTCTTCATCAGAATCAATGAAAATTCTGTATTTAATATTTTATTCAATTTTATATTGCTTTGTTTTTGTTTTTAAATTTTTGTTTTCAAGTTTTTGTTTTTATATTTAGAACAAATGTTTTCAAAGATCTATAAATATTTTAGATTATTTAAGGAGCATTTTACTCGATTGTGTACAGTTTTGTTTATATATTTATTGTTTGTTTTTCTTATTTTCCCCACATTTTATTTTATTGTCGTCTTTATTTACTTTGTCTGAAACTCCCCAATTTTATGGAATAATATAATAAATAAATAATCGAGAGCTGAGTGGGGATTCCAAACATGTTTTCACTGCATGACTCCAGAGAAGACGTGTTTATTGTTTTGAGAGAGATCCACACCCATTAATAAGATATCCATTGATTGTATTGATATCACATAAGCAGTGAATTTGTATATCTACTGAACAACTACGAGACATTTTATTTCTAATTTCGGGTTCTATTTCGTTTGTTTTGTTATAAAAAATAACATTTGCTTTTTTTATGTTTTAGTTGTGTTTTTCTTTAAACAAATGTAAATAATTTTCTTTAAATCTTTTTAAATCTTTTCTTCTTCTATTCGCTTTTCTTTCTACTTTCATTGTTTTATTTCCATTTCGTTTTATTGCATATAATAAAAAAGATGTGAATTTTCATATTCCTTGGCAACTTTTTTAATTACAAAAAGTAATTACAAAAAAAAAAAAATACTGAAGAGCTTCTTTTAATTTGGTTGTTGTTAAATTTTAGTTTTTCTAAGCTTTAAAACAGCTTTAACAATAAATTTGAAAGCTACAATAATACTAAAAAATTCCTTACAATAACTAAAAAAACTGAAAAAAATTATAAATTCAATTTTAATATAAAATTTATTTCATTTTCATTTTATTTGTTTACTTAACACAAAAGTACACTAAGCTTGGGTCTTTTATAGTACATACAGGAACAATGATCATGATAACTAACAAATTTTATAATTATTATTAATACATAACAACTTAAGACTAGGTGAGGATAGAAGGTGAGGATAGAAAAGAGAGAAGAAATAGGGAGAAGAAGAGTGTCTGAACTGAACACTATGCTTTAGGTAGTAGAAAAGTATTGCAAAATTGCTTTTTTGAACTCGTCCCCCCTCGATAGACGTCTTATGGTCAACGGTAAGGAATTCCAAAGTCGAATGGTGCTAATGAAGAAGTGTCGACTGCTGTTGAGAAAATTGCACCTAGGCACAATGAAAGTTAAAGACCTAACCGAGTGAGTAAGATGTAGTTTCTCGTAAAGGTAAACGGGAGTCTTGGTACGAACCAGCTTATCCAGGAAAAGAATATTTAGAATATTTAGGTATTCCACTATACCGCAGTTTGGAATACCCTTACTCAACGTTGAGATATGGTCAAAACGCGAGACTGCATACACATATCTAGCAGCACTGTTGAAAGCCACAAGGATCTTATGTTGAGAAAGAGAGTCTAAACGGCCAAAAACTATAGCAATAAAGCACAAGTGCGGCTGTTATAGCACATAACCAGCTGTTTAACAAGTTAACGCCTGATCACAATCATCACAATTTAAATGATTTAAAACAAATTTAGAGATTACGGTTTACTCGGTTATCACCTTTTATAAAATAAATATCATAGGTATATAATATATGTACTTCATTTATGTTATTTTTATGTATAATTTATAATTTCAAAATCATTTACCAAGATTTAATACTTCAATTCTGCTGATTTTATTTTATATTTTCTCAACTTTCTCATTTTTCTTTCTGTCTACTAATGACAGGGGTACTTTTTTTAGTAGCTTTTCCTTTTCATATCATTTAATTAGTGTCGTAAAATGAACTCTCTTCCCATCTTCTTCTTAATGAAGTATGTACTTTTAAGTGTGCTCACAATTCAACTTTCTCTGAACTCTGTCTGTCTTTTTTTCTCTCCTGTTCTCTCTGTTTTTCTTCTGTATTTTTATTTAATCATGAACTCATTGATCATTCTTCAACTTAGGATAACTTGAAGTTTTTCAACAGATGACTTCACGTAGAGTATAAATGCTCATTCTATAATTCTGTATATACTAATTACAGTATAATAATGTCCTGTATTCTATGTAGCTGTCTTGGCTCATTCGGCACACTTATAATGACGGCTGGCAGAATATTCTACGAAATATTGTCGGCCATAATTAAGGCAATCGCTTTAAATGAACGTTGACAGCATAAAATAATCGAATCCAATTTCACACTCCTTGTCTAAAGATCCCCCTTTCTCACCCACTCTTCTCTTTCATTCGTTATACACTCCTTTCAACACAAACAAGAAAAGAACACAACACAAGCAAAAAAACAAAATCTAGTTCAAGAATAAGAAAGCATACATATAAACAAAAAAAAAAACAATTAGAAGAACAGAAAATATAACAGAAAAAACAGAACAGAAAAACATAACCAATATTAGATTGCATATTATTACCATGTAGTATTATTATTATTATTATTATTATTATTATTATTATTGTTATTATCGTTGTTCATGTAAAAATGCAAATTCCAAGTACTTTTACCGTTCATACAAAATGGCCGATCCATCGACCACCAGGACAAGACCACAATCTGAATAATTATAACGTCGTGAAGGCAACCAGGGCACAACAACAACTACAACAATTAAAACAACAATAACCACTAATACTACAACAACAAGAACAACAACATAGCCAAACAAGAACAGCACTTGAGTTGCAGGATGGCACAATGGCTTCAAAGACACTTGTTTGTCCAAACAAAAGCTTCACATACACTTAAAACCAAAACAAACACACCTTTCGACACACACACACAGCCACACTTATACATACACACACATACACACGGACACTCTTTCATTCATTACACATCGTATTCATAGTTAATTCTATTAAACGCTCTCCAAATTTTAGAGGCGGCCAGGCATAAACTCATAAATGAACCAGATGGTGATTAAGGATGCAGTTGTGGATGAGGATTTGGATGTGGATGTGGATGTGGATTTTAGGAAGATTCACCCGAAGTTACGACGGATGGCGAAGAAGCAAGCATGACATGACGGTGTTGGTGATGTGATGTTGATGCAGCTAACTTTTTGTTTCAAGGCTTGTTTCAATGATTTCGAATTCTTTACTAAAAATTTCAATGAAGCACAAAACGTTTAAATTTATTTAATTAAAACATAAGAATCTCGTAACGGTATCAAACCAACCACTACAACAATAATAAAAATATTAAAAACCAATAACAACACTAATTAAGGAAAACAACTACTATACATTATCTAAGCGAAATAACAATAAAAGCAACAACAGTAAACACAAATACTCATTATTTCTCATTAATTAACTAGGCTAAAATTAAAATATTTACTTGTCTGAACGAGGACTCGAATGACCCTCAAGAGTGTTTCATTTAGAAGCAACATGATTGAACACTACGAGAAGCAACAACAACTACAACCGCAAACACTAGACTAACTTTTTATCACGTAACAATTTATTGCAATTATTATTTTCTATTACTTTCCATTAGATATTGAGTACAAGTACAACAACAAAACTTTGATTTAAAGTACTCGTACGTAGGTTCTTCGTTCTTTTGTATAGATGTTGTTGCCAATGCAAATATTACAATCTTCATGATAAATTTTAGCAAACACTTGTTTTTTTTTTATTCTTTGGAGGGAGAATTCGATTGCATTGAAGAATTATGTTCTGTTTCTCGAATCTTGCTACGGTGTTGATAAAGAAATTAAACTATTCGAAGGCGTTGAACACTTGAAAGACCCACTTGAATAAACCACTTGAAAGCAGTGATGCGTCTGGAGGACAGAAGATTTCAAGTTCGTAACGTATTTAAGACAGCCACTTCGAATGCAGCAACTCACAACCGCTGAAGCACTGAAGCACCGAAGAAAACCCAACGGAATTTTAACTGAATTACAATAGTTTTCCATGACAATGAAATCCTTTACCACAATCGCAGCTGTGGCTCTGACTGTTCTCACCGCCTGCAACCAGCAACAACGCGCTTCAGGCGAAGCTGAGAACTTAAGCGTCATACTGAAGGACTTCCTGACACTGATTCCACCAAATAATCTCGAAGCCATCGTCAGCAACCACTACAACAACGACGCTCAATTCGCATACGTCACGAAGTACGTCCAGACTCCGGACTTCGAGGAAGTCGTCGAGCGGCTGGAAGACAGCGCCTGCTGGAAGAATATTCTGCAGTATCTGGAGGACGCCGGCGTCGACGTGGACAGTTTTGACGGCAGCATTTCTGCTTGGGTTGAGAAGCTGTTGAATCCAGCAGAAGTTGAAGTTGCAGGTGAAGTTGACGCTGAAGGTGAAGCTGAAGGTGAAGCAGAAACTGCTGCAGAGTCTGAAGTTGGAGAAGAAGTTGCAGCAGCACCCGGAGACATCGAAAGTCGTTCTTTGCAGTATTTCCTAAGCGACATCGTCCACGCCATCCCGCCTCAAGGATTCCGCCAGATGGTCGAGGAGAAGATGCAAGAGAGCGAGCAATTCGCGAAGCTCTACGCCGCTGTTAGCCACAAAAACTTCCGTCGGCTGGTAGTCAAATCAATGGTAAGTATTCTCAACACAGCGTTGAAACGTGACCCGAGTAATAATTCGAGTGCTTTGATCTTATTTAGAGCGCCCCGGAAATGGCCGAGCCCTTGCGCACCCTTCGCAGGAACGGCATCGATGTAGTGCCGCAGATTATGTTGCTGTCGAAGGTCATCTCCTGGGGACCACGAGTCTAACGTGGAGATGACTGATGCCGATCTGATTGATTGATTGACTGAATGATTGGTTCCTTAATAAATTTGCATTGTAAAAGAAACAAACTTCTTTGAATTTTACTATGTAACTTCTTTGAAGAACACGAAAAGCGTGGGGGAGGGAGGGCGAGGAACTGAAAAGAGAAAAAAGTTAGCAAAAAGAAAAGAAGAAGTTGCAACTTCAACGAATTCCTGATCGGAATTTGTACTTCAGTATTTCAGAACCGTTTTCAGAAAAGATTTGAAGCACCCTTTGAAGAAACTTTTATATGGCCACGTAACAATTATTAACAATAAAACAATGTTTTTCCTTAATATCACTTTTAAGAGCTCTTTAAAATATACAATATATTTCTTTCTGATGGCTTTGATTTCACTCAAACTTTGATTTTGAATGAAACCGAAAGAAAATCCAAACAGCAACAGCAGCAGACAACAAAAACAAGAACAAAGAAAACATCAACTACGAGTAGATTGATGCATCCCTGGTTTTAGTGTGCGCGTGTGTGTTGCAGCATTAAAACAACAACCACACCACTCAAGATTCTCAACTCTCTCAACACTGCACAGTTATCGGCATTAAGAAGAAGGCACGTTGTTGTTGTTTGTTTTCTTATGCTGTTCATGCCCTGCTGCCGCACCAAAACTGATGCAGAAGTTGCTGTTGTTATTCCTTGTTTGAAATTCATGTTAGTTTTCGCCGAACCGAATTCTGTTTGAATTTCGATTACCTTCAAACGAACAAAACTGAGAAAACTTTTACCACTCACGGAAACAAACACAGGTGCCGACAACAACACCAACAACAAAAACGAACAAAATCAACAAATATAATTAAACCAACAAATCTGCTTTTAATACGAAATTCATTCGAATTCACTTGAAATTCATTTGGAATTCATTTGAAATTCATTTGAAAATCACTTGAAATTAATTTGAAATTCATTTGAAAATCAATTTTTACAGTTGTTCAGGATAAAAAAAAATGCTGGCATTCTTGTTGGAGGTAAGGAAAAACAATAAAAATATGTATGTATGTATGTATGCATGTGTATATAGATATGTATGTCTGAATGCATCTCTTTTCATCATAATAACATCCAGAAACTTAAACATTCTTCTGTGATGCGATTGCGAACGTTTTTCCATTGAAATTCTATATCAAAGTTTCATAAACAAAAATAAAATAAAACTAAAATTCAAAAACATTGCCTTCATATAAAACTTTGTCCAACATTCACATTCACATCCACTTCCAGAAGCGGTTCCATTTTCAGGTTAATGGCACAAAACAATTCATTTGCATTTCAGATTTTAGCAATAAAAAGCTTCGATATCTCGCATCCACCGCATATAAATCAAGAACTTGACACACTCAAAACACAAACAAACATTCCTTATCTCACACCCTACCACAACCCCCTCCCTTCATTCGAATCAAAGAAATCCATCCCCTCGCAAACACACACGCACACTATCATGGTCAATCGATGTTCTATCGCTTACTTGTCAACACTGGCACTCGTAGCAACCAACGTGATTTGGCGACCATCTGCATAGAAATTAATTGCTGTTAAATGTTGTTGTTGTTGTTGACACAACCAACCTGCTGGCATTCAGGAACCAAGACCGCAACCGCAGGAGCAACAACAGCAGCCGCAATTAAATTAAATTAATTCGAAGTTTTATACAAGTGAAGGAATCGCGAATGTTAGCAGAATCTATCGTGTAATAAATGCATTTCGAGTGCGTATGTGTATGTGTGTTAATGAGTCCCGCCATCAACAGTAGATGGAGCAAACGAATGTGTGTGATAATAGCAACTACAACAACAGCAACACGGCAACGAAGGCAATCAGTTTTTTTTATTGCTTTTTCGCTCTACTCTATTATTTTCATTCGTGTAGCGTAGAACTTGGAGTCTGTATCATAGAATTTAGTGATTAGTTATACATAATAATATTATACAATATAATATAATATAGTAAATTAGTATTAATTATAGTATAATAAACATTATAAATGTATTGTAAATTATAAATTATAATCTGAACATTTAAGTTAAGTTAAAATTTATCGGACTTTTAAATATTTTTATTTGGTCAACTATGTATTGTATAAACATTTACATATATAAACTTATGATTTAGTCAACTGTAATTGTAAAAAATTTTATTAAGACATTTTTAATTTTTTATATGATATGTAAATATAAATTGTTGGTTAAATCTATGAAGTGTAAAAACTCCTGCACTTCTGTATTACTTTTATTCCACTGTATTCCACTTTTCTGTATTACGAACAAGAAATTCCTTGCTTCTTTTCTGGTTCTTAACAATAAACTCGTTCAACATTTTATTCAAATTCAGTTGCATTATAGTTTGTAGCCGCATAATTGAGTTTATTTTCTCATTTCTTCAAGTGATGGCGATAGATTTCATCTCAGCAGCCGGAAAGCTAGCAAGAAATTCTTTTAAGGCGACAATAGTTGTTGACGGTAGAAGGAAAAGAAAAAAACTGAAATAAAAGAAAGAAGAAAATTAATCAAATATTCCATTTCATTGGAAATTAAATTGGAAAGAAGACGAATTGAAATTCGATCGTACATCCATGCAATAGATTATGTGTTTATGTGTGTAATGTGCATTTGTGTGTGTGTGGTGTATTTGTGTGTTTATTCATTGCAGCAGCTGCTTCAAATGAATTCCATCGACTTTAACTTTAAAACGTAACTTAAAAGGCTCCTTTGCGAATTTGTTGCAGTTTTTCAGTAGCAATTCAGTCAAAACGTCAGTTCAAAACGTCAGTGAAACCGTTAGTGAATGACAACGACGCAACCGTTACGATCCGCCCGATCGTATGCGGTATCTACGCATGTTGGTTGGTGTGTTTGTCCGAAGGTCCTGCTGACAGCCACGCGGACTTTACGCCAAGCTGCGCGAAGTCCCAACGGAAATTCACTTTGATACTCAATTAAAATAGAATTAAATTCTACTCCTTCGGTTTGACTGCGAAGCTGCGTGACTGCCTACTAGCTTAGAAATCCCATTTGTTTCTGTTTCCTTTTTATTCGTTTTTATTTAATTTTATTCTCTTGCCTTCCGGAGTGACAGACGGGCGTCTGGTTCGACCCAGTTGAAGCTGAAGCTGGCGAGAGTTTTCAAGTGGTTTGAGGATGTCGAAGTAAGACACACACACACACAAATGCTGCTTGTATGGCTGCCGTATCAGACAGAAGAGGAGAAACGCACACCGCCTTAAATTCGCATCGGGATTCCACGTCGTTGCAGAGCAGGACAGTTCGAAGTTCAGTGAGACTTAATATCACAGCTACGATATCACATCTGTGAACAACAAGACGAGAAGTTGAGAGGTTCTTCTAGTGAAGGAGAATACAACAAAAGGATGAAGTAAAAAGCAGTGTTTGGAGCAACAGCCTAAAGGATGATGGACGATAATAGGATATGATGGTGCTGCTGCTTCTTCTTCGTTTCTTTCTTCGAAGTCGGTGCTACTCTCTAATAATCCCCGAGAGGGATGCGGTCAATCAACGAATAATTTGAGGAATTCAATTTTATAGAGAATTTGATATTCACGCGTTTATATTGTACAATAAAATGTGGGAACAAATGTTGATTCTTCTAGTAACCAACTCTTAATTGTTATATTTGCAGTTTTTGTTTTTTCAGAACATAATATTCTAAAAAAGTACGTTATTTAAAATTTATTATTCTTAATAAAGGTTTGATGAATGAAATTCGTACATGTTTTGCGCTTCAATTCGGTCCATGGACTGGATTCCATGCATGCTCTGTTTATTTATTGAAGCTAAAAATTGTCATTTATTTAAAATTAAGCGGAAGTTTGGGGTGATCAAAAATGCGACATCCATAAAAAGAGGCGCTCATAAAAACACAAGAGGCGAAGAGGCAAAAAATATCCTGCAACGGATTTGCTGTTGGTTTTCATAGATTTTTTTTTTCTTATGGAAGAATACGCGGCAAAAAAATTCAGAAAAACTTCCAAAAAATTTACGAAAATGTTTGTTCTAAAAGTTTTGAATATTGTTGCGAGAATCCGTTGTTTCGGATCTCAGGTGGTACCTTTTTAAAGGTTGGAGAAATTATTCTTTTTATTCATCTAGCAAACCAAATATAAATATTATTGCTTTGTTAGTTTTGTTGCTATTGTCGAGGTTGATGTTGTTTCTTGCTTTACTATTGCTAGCACTAATGTTGCAGTGTTTCTGCTCCTGCTGCTTATTATCGACCTCGACTGGCTTCGGTATTTTGCATAAAATTTGCATATAGCTCTGAAAAGTGTCCCTACTCGCCTGTTTTTGCTGTTGATCCCATCCTATGAGTGCTGCATGCAAATTTTAGATATTACTTTAATCTAGATACGCTAGTTTCATTGCGTCATTGTTGTTGTTGGCGTTGTTGTCTTTCGTTGTTGTTGCTGAGCGCGATAGTTCTCTTGATGCTTATGCACCATAATGTTGTTATAATGTTAAATCTGTGCGGAGAAAAAGGGAAATAAAAAGAAGAAGCAAAACAAAACCAGTACAAGAATTATTTAATGTCTAAATTTGAATAGGGGGAAGCTGATCCATTTTAAGTGCACTTAAAAACTTTAAACAAAAATAATGCCGATAAAGGCGGGCTGTCAAACATAATGCCGATAAAGACGTTGTGAACGGTGCATGCATCACCACAAATTCGCTTTTGGAGTCGGTGTTAACTTACTTTAAGAGTCGCTAAATAATATATTTTCATTATATTTGCAAATCCAATTTTAAAACTAAAAATAATCCAATTTTAAAATTAAAACTAAATAATAATCATTTACAACTGGTTTTAGTATTCTAAAAATTAAATATAGAACAATTTATTCAGAATTTCCTAGATCTAATCTCAAAGAAAGATGTTTTATTTTGTATTCGTATTTTGTTTATAAACTGAAGTTATTAGTATTGATCCCCATTTAGATCCAAATCTTCCGGCAACATCCGGGTCAACAAAATCCCGTTAATGGGTGGGTGTTTAAAAAAAGATCCTCATCATCATCAAGATTACACAAGCCAAGGAAGCGTCTGTGCGTTAAACTGACCGTTTAACGAGATTTGCGAGCGAGCATCGTTTTAAAGCCAATTCGAACTCTTCTCCTCACATCAACTTCCAGTGTCCATTTAAGAATGTATAAAATGGGATCATTCGAAACATTTTAAGACATGATTTTATTTTCGCTTAAACCAGCTTCCGCACGTTTCAGTTCTTCGCCTTACTAGCAGTCTTTCAGCAAGGATATTATTATAGATATCTATCCATTTAATTCTTGTTGTTTTTATGTTCTATTTTTATACAGATTTTTTTTATGTCGTGACCAGGGTCAAACAAAAAATGTCACTAGAGTCCTTTTTTAAATGCTGTTGTTTTCTGTCTCTCTCTCTCTTCCTTTCTATCTCTGTTTCGCTATCTATTCTATCTATTCTTCTTTCCAAAATTCTTTCTCTATTAATTTATTATTATTCTTTGCTTACTTGGTGCGGTGATTACTTTAAATGGTGTTTTTCTTTTTTCTTAATTTTCTTTATTACTTTTCCGTTGTTCTTCTTCTGAGAGTCCTGTATATTTGGTTCGATCGTTAAATTCATGTTATTTTAAATATCATAAATGAGAACTCAAAGGAAAGCTTTTCTACAGTGACACAAGTAAGCTCAATCAGAAATTTAAAGCAGGTCTAAGGTAGGTCATGATGTAAATTTGAAGCAAGTAATACTTTGAATGCATGCTACTCGATTTCTTTCTTTCTAAAAATTGGTTATTATTGGGTTTACTGATCGACATTTTAACAATTTAAAGTCATTTCCTCAAGAAGTTATTTGCGCCTACAGTCACGAACATTGGACGGCTATAGACTTCTTTTACGTCAACGTGTATAACAAATCAAGAGCTCAAACTAAAACAAGGAGCTCTCAAATACTTTCTCACTCACTCCTCACGTTAAACAACCCAACGTTCTGTGACTAACCCAGACAGCCATATTCCTGTCCCATTTGTTTATCGCCTTCGTCAATGAGGCAGTGATCACTGATAACGCCAACAAAGATTCTTAAAGGGTTGTGTTAAGTGCTGTGTAACAACTATTGTAGAATAGTTGCAGCGGCCCCAATGCAGGACATATCCAACAGAATAAGTTTATACTTCTATACTTTTCCTATTGCCTTGATTATATGTTTCCTATTCTAGACTCTGTTTATAGTACATATGTATATTTATATACAATATATGTAAATTATATACAATATAATTATTTTGCCTAATACAATATTAGCAAACGATTCTTACCATTAGCTTACGACTCTTGTTTAAAGGCATTAAAAAAGCCTTAGGTTAGGTTACCAGGGCGTGTGGCCGCGAAGCGGCCACTTCCACCTAGGCCTTATAGGCCCATTGTGAGTGCCCTCTTGTGGTTCAGTGGGAACCTCGCTGTTCCGGTCCGCTTACTCAGACCTGGCCTCACCGAGAAGGTGGGGTTAAAAAAGCCTTAATTAGTCAACAATAATATTCCATTTTATTTCAAAATTCGTTTCTTAATTCAGTGTTTATTTCAAAATCATATATACAGTAATTTGTTCGTAACAAAAACCACCATTCTGATGTATCGTCTATAAAATAAATGTGACAAAGTTACAATACTCAATAAGTAACTTCATTTCTGTTACTCCTCACACAACTATTTCAATTTGGTATAGCTTTCCTTAAATACGATAGAAAAATTATAACGAATTATTATATATACTAAGACTATATTATTTAAAGTAGTGAACAGTTTTATTAAAAATATTTTTAAATTAAACGTAAATTTCCGAGCATTTATAAATTCGAAAAAGTTATAAGATTTCTTTGATTTGATTGCTATAAATTTTATGAGACTCGTAAACAGCGTCCATTTGAACAAAAAACCTTGATTAAGTCTTAAAACGGCTTGGAATTTGTTGTAAATAAAATAATCATAAGTTATGCATTCTTGGTGATGCTTTTGTCCTGTGCCTAATTCTATTAACACCTTCAAATCGTAGAGGTGTCTTTGCGATCGACCGCACTTAAATGAGATTAGAAGATATTTAATATCTTCGCAGATTGCTTCATATTCACATCGTCAACTATGAAATATGAAAGAGAGAATCACATCTTTGTCTTAAAAGCTCTACTGTGATGGTTCGGTCTTGAGGTGGGGCCTAGTTTCTAAAAACAGCACCATCCGACGGGCTCCTCCTCGCCGAAGGCAATGTGCTCGATGCTCCACGACGGCATTTCAAGACGCCCCACCGCATTCGCTTTCACGTTACCTTCCACTGGTATACCAATGTGTACGGAAGGCAGGCGAAATGCTATACCGTTGGTGGCCATCGCTTCTGGTGGAGAGTAGCTCATGGCAGTGTTGTTGTTGGAATAGGCAGATATGGAGTCACACGAATCGAACTGGCGCAATGACCGGCTTTTACCACCGTCAGCCAAACGCACCAAACCTAAAGCTGTGGCGAGAAAAACCTGCTCTAGACCCTGATCTGCTTTGGCTGATGTCTCAAAATAACTGGCACCAATCGACGAAGCGAACAAATAAGCTTCATCACGTGACACAGATCGCTCCGATCGCAGATCTAACTTATTGCCAACCAAAGTAAAAATCATCGGATCCTGAACATTGC
This sequence comes from Myopa testacea, assembly GCA_949629155.1. Classification (NCBI taxonomy): domain Eukaryota; kingdom Metazoa; phylum Arthropoda; class Insecta; order Diptera; family Conopidae; genus Myopa; species Myopa testacea. Next base: position 49,046,050 of record OX451346.1, read on the forward strand.
GATGTAGTTCCTTGATCCAGGATTTAATTTCGGTGAAGGTTTTATGCTGTGAAAGATCAAAAACTAAGATGGCAGCATTTGCGTTACGATAATACATAGGAGCGACTGCTTTGAACCGTTCCTGGCCAGCTGTATCCCAAATCTGCAGGGAAAATATTATTAAATGAAATGTAAACGCACTAAATTCATTGAAAATAACAACATTCTTAATATGAATAAATAAACTTAAAGTAAAGGTATATACACTCTTTCACTTACTTGTAATTTTATTTTCACCTCATCAAGCATAACTGTGCATGTGAAAAATGACGCCGCTATCGTTGGTCCAACATCTTTATTTATGGTGTTTTTTATATATTTTGTGACAAGACAAGTTTTTCCAACGCCTAAAAAGGAATGGTTTTAAGGGTTTTAACAAATAACTACATATATAAAGATTATAAAATATGAAGTCATATCAGTACATTCGTGGTGTTAATTTCATTTCAATTCAGAATACCCCTCGACTTTACTGCAAACATTTAATTACAATCCCTATTTAATGGATTCACTTTATTTACGCAGAACTAAGTTTCCGAAACCTTTCAACTTAATTAAGTTCTTAGCGAATGAATTAAAATACCTACAAAAAACTGTAAATAACATAATTCGCCCCGAAGATAAAATCTGCTATCGTAGTTTTGAGCACATAGCAGTTACTAATCCACATTAATTTGGCGGCCGTATCCAAGTTCACGTATCAGTTATCGACTCATTTTTACAAACACGTTCATATCGTGTTCTCTTATTGGCATCGCTTTTAAAAAACCCCTACAAATTCTCAATTCTTCTATTGATAAAACTTAATGTTGCAAAAACTGATATAAAGAATTTACTATTCACATCATTCCAGCAGTTTTAATCCAAGAATTATTGGTTTCAATCATTTATTTATTTTTATTTCAATTATTATTGTTGTTGTTCTTAAGTCTGATACGAAATATGTAAGCAACTGCGCTTTGATATCCAATTGCATTTACACGTCTTTACTAAGGAAAGAATGCGCATTTAAATGTTTATTGGTCATTGGTTCAATATTTGTTCTGATTCACAAATTGATATGTTATCTGAGATTGGTATTGTTTATTTTAGACTATTTTGGACGTTTACATTTATAAACTTGTACTTTAGAGGTTTTAACCACTTACCCCGCGAACCAAGAACAACAACTTTTCCTTCAATTCCACGCATTGTTGTTTGCTGGAAATTAACGCCACTGACACTCGTGGGAGCCTCTACTTCTTGACTGATTAACGTTATAGTTCTTAAAATATAGACACACTATTTTATTTCATATAAAATACAAAACTATTTTATTGTATATAAAGAAAATTGAAAAAAAATCCCGTCCCCAACGAAGAATAAAAACTTGTGTCACTAGAATTGTTGTTGTATGCGACAGCTTCAATAGTTGGCAACGATGTGGATGGTTTACACGTACATGTTAGTGGAACGTAATTTTTAGTGGAACGATCAACAAGCCGCGCAACTGGTCTCCCAGGCTAAGAAAACTACTTTACAGATAACTTTTAAAATAAATAAATAAAATAACTTTTAAATTAAAAATTTTAAATAAATAAATTCATTTAAATTAAATTAATGAATAAATATAATCACTACAACAAAAAAAATTAATAACCCTTATGACGCAATGTGCTTTTTACAATTTTATAAGGAATTTGATAATTCTGCAAATGCTCTGAAAATGTTATCTTTAGTACAAATAACTGTTATAACAGATTATAACTGTTAATCAGATGACATAATTCCAACAATTTCCGCTTTCAGGCGGAAGTGGTCGGTATTATTATTATACAACATGAATATATAATAACTTAAATAACAAATGACTGGTAACCTCGGAAGTGGTACGTAGATGTAAGAGTACCAAGTATTCGAAATATGGGTGACCAGCCTATTACAGTATAGATGGCAATGAAACAGCTGATGAACTGGCACTAGTAGGCGTTCCTAATTAGATCAGGTAACTAGTGTGATAAAAAATCCTTTTCAAGCCATAAATATCCTTTCAAAGCCATACCGACTGAGAGTATTTTCTTTAGAATTTTATTGGAGAATTTGAGAATTTTGTGATCGGAAAAAATTCATGATTCTTACCGTATTCTTAACAAAAATGGCGACCAACTGTTATTTTTGAATATTATTCCTTCAAATTTCAAATCAGGTTTTGAGAAAATGGATCCTCCCGCCTAACCGGAGAAATTTAACCCCTCCCCATCAAAATACGATTTTTTTAATGCCACGACCTAACCTACGTCCTACGTCCTAGCTTTCTGTAACATCTTGAGCGTTATATTATTATATACTCGTATAATATATTAAGTTAGGTTAGTGAGGCTGGACATTTGCGTGGCAGTTTCACATGTAGTGGTCCAAATATTATATATACTAATGGTCGAAATTTCGACCAATAACAATTCGCATTTTTAATTAATTAATTCATTTTCTCTCTCAATCAACAGATCGTCTTCCTAAGCACACGAGAAATCCCAGCAACAAAATGTAACGTTTAGAAAAAGGGACATAATGCTCGATATCTTTTAATGCAGATAAAATTTCGTTTTTGCGCAGTAGAGAAGAAAAATACCTACAAATTGGTATGTTTCATTGAAATTGAATAAATGCAACATGCTGAATAAATGCTAGAGGGAGGGAACCCGTTCCGTGTGTCGTATTTATATATAGATAATATTTATATTTTTTTATATTTTTATAATATATTATATAATAATAAATAATAAGGCAATTCAAGGGGATTATTGACATTAATTACTAATTTTTCCTCATTTCATTTTTAATGATTAATATACGTTTATTGACATACAAAATTATTAATTTTATACTCTTTCTTTTCTATAGAATGCTGCACCTTCATGTGGCTGTAAAAAGAAGCGGGCCGTGCGTAATCTTTTCTACAAATGGGGCATGTGTACTCCTTTTTCTGGGCATGTGTTTTTCTATGCTGGGCGAGAGTCTTTCTCGAGAAAAACCCCTTGTCACACACCTCACATATGCAACTACGTTGGTTTAAATGCGAATTCATATGTTCTTTGTATTTATACATTTTGTAAAAAGCTTTGGAGCATATGGTGCACTTATGTGCTTTACTCGAATCGTGATTAGCCTTGTGACGATTAAGAAACGAGAGTCTGCTGAACGCTTTTCCGCATTGGTCACATGAAAATTCACAGGCTTCTGAATGTGTATTCAGATGTTTGTTTAAATCGGAGGATGTAGGAAATCCCTTCCCACATTCGGTGCAAAGAAATTCTGCTTTACGATAATGCCGGCGCAAGTGAACACGTAGATTTCCGAGTTTTCTTATACCTTTGTTGCATATCTTGCACTTGAAGGGCATCTCGCCATCATGTTCTGCCAAGTGGACACGAAATTTGTCATGTGAAGGAAAAGACTGTCCGCATTTTTCACATTTGTATGGACCAATCGAATGCTCCAAGAATTGCATCAGATTATAAAATTCGCTGCTAGGCTTAAAAGACGTCTTCATCTTTTCAGCCTGCAAGCGAAATCGCTTTTCTGAAGCATACATTTTTCTTAGGCGAGATATATAAACTTGTAAATCAGTCAGTGTGAGTTTAATATTAAGTTTCTCAGACACCTGCTGCAGCATCTGACCCTTGGCTTCAATCTTTCGTGACTTATCTCCATTATCCTCGTGATCGAAGTCCCATAAACAGGGATGTTGCTTATATGTTTCAGCAATTTCTCTCAGTTGTTCATCGTTCACCGCAGTAATGGAAGATCTCTCCTTTGTCTTTAATAACACAAGTATCAAAAACCATTAAATTTTTAATTAAATTAAGAATAACACAACATTATAAGTAGCTTACAGTCGTCGGCCGATCATTAAGAAAACTTAATTTTTCGAAGCACCACAATTCCGCAACGTAATCATGTTGATTATTACATTGGCGAAACTTGCGCATTTCTTCCTGGTGAAGCCGTCGTAACTTTAAAAACTGCTTGCGTATGTTAGACTGGTCTATGGTCACATTGAAAATTTGCTTCAGTTTATTAGACAAGTCTACAAGAATACGCCGTTTTTTCTTGATGTACATAAATTCCAAATCTTCTGGATTCCAAAGAATTGGTTGATTTCTGTAGGTTTCAATAACATAATTTAGGATTTCTCGATTTTTTAGATTTAACAAATCAGTATTACTATTCAGAATCGTATCGGTGTCCTAAAGTAGTTATACAAATAAATACTTTTCCAGATTGGAAGCATATAATTCTTACCATAGAATCGGTATCTGTATTATATTCACAATCAGACTTCCGTTCCGTATCCGAAGGATTTTCTTTTTTCAGCGCTATTTCACTAGCATCACATACTGTAGAATCAACCTCTTCCTTAATATTCTTAATAATCTCGTTTTCTAAACATTCCGCTAATGGATCCTCCGCTGTACGAGTTTCAATTACAGAGCTTACTAAGTCAGACGCTACTGTGATTTCATCGAATTCCTCAGATTTGGGTTCGATTGGTAAAACGGTTTCGGTCAGAAGTTTCTCTGCAAAAAGCGCCACTTCATTAAGATGATTTGCCTGAATGTGCTCGATAAATACATCCAAGTAAAGAAAAATTGATTGGCAGAAGAGACAATTCAGGCCAAAGTCTTTTCCGTCTGCAGAAGTAGTTATTTCACCACACTTTTGGAACTTTGTGAAATTTGAATTTGGTTTAAAATATTCGGGATTTTGCATTGAAACACTCATTTTTAATTTTGTAACCAAACTATCAACAGAATATATTTATTTGTACCCAGCAATTCTTTTATATCAAGTTTATATACAAAGATGTTGCGAATTCTGGGTTGATGTTTTTATATAGTAAAAATAGTACGAAGTTCATGGAAAAGAAATTATATAACTAAAAGGAACTAATCGGGCGCCGTACAACACGACCAATTTGTTATTGTTGTTGTTTTTGGTGCTAGCCCCAACAAAATTTCAAAAAGGGGTGACGACTTCCGGTTCGGGTTTTATAACCATTTGAAATTTTAAATTTAACTACCTATATCTCGTAAACTATAGCAGATATCCGGTTGATATGAATGCCGTTCTAAAGGTACTTAAAGTATCTTCCATTTATGTAATATGATATTTTACAGAATGTAAAAAATTCCAGCGAATTTTTTTATTCACAAATATTTTGCGAATACCAGATGAGTTCTTTACAATTAAAAAGTACTTATCTTATAAATGAATCGTATAGAACTATGTATGTATATAAAAATAGTTTTCTATATATATGCCAATTGGATACCTCCTATAGTTAAGGAGATATTGGGCAAATATTTGAAAATTTCATATGGCCAAAGCCTTATTGCCTTTTCATTGTCGATATGTTAATCCAACGGTTGTATTACAACCATGAGTTTACTTCAGAAAACAACAGTACTGTGAATAACATTAGGAACAAGAAGAAGAATATAAACAAAGATTTGCTTAGAATTTTTTTAATAGAAGAATTTAAATTAAAGATTAGAACAACGGAATATTAGAAAAAAGGAAGAAAACGTAAAATTTTAAAAAAAATTTTATTAAAATCGCGTGTAAAAAAAGAAATCGCAAACAAACACAGTTGGTTGTAACATCATGGCAAATATTGAAGGGATTTTCTCTCTGCGACTGGTTATAGCAGATTTTTACATGGATAAGCCAACCTTAGGCTTGGATCCATGCTATTCTGAGTTCCGTGGAAAAGAAATTAAACGAGTGTGTATAAATTATAGATTTTTCACAAGTCCTTGGAATTATATTTGTTTTTAAAAAGGTGCCCATCATACGCATATTTGGCTCGAACGGAAATGGTCAGAAAACTTGCATGCACATACATGGTGTTTTTCCGTACTTTTATATACCCTTCGAACGAAAAGATTTTGAATCCCTCAACCAAGCTTTCTACCAGATTGCCATCAATGTAGATAAAGCAATAAATATTTCTTTGGGTCAGGCAAGCTCGGGAGCTCAACATGTGTTCAAAGTGCAGCTGGTGAAGGGAATGTAGGATACTAACGAAAAATAAATTAAATTTAGGTTGTAACACACATTTTTTCTTAAACAATATTATTTATAGACCCTTCTACGGTTATCACCGCACTGAACATCAATTCCTAAAGATTTACATGTTCAATCCACGGTTTGTGCGACGTGCCGCGAATCTTCTACAAAATGGCACAATACTAGGCAAAGTTTTTCATCCACACGAGTCACACGTACCCTATATATTGCAGTTCATGATTGACTTCAATTTGTATGGGATGAGTTTATTGCATGTTCCTTTAGAAATCGTTAAATTTCGTCGAACTAATCAAGAAGAAGGTATATTATAAATTTATTCGTATTTGTCAACAAAAATAGCATATAATTATAAATCTTATCGCAGATATGAACTATACGGGTATTCATAGTGGGCAAATATTAAGCATTTCGCTTGCGAAGAAGCAATCAAGCAGCACTATAGAGATCGATATAAGTGCCAACTTCATACTGAATCGATTTCAGTTGGTTACGAAAAGCAGTAGCTTGCATTCAAATCCTGGCATTGAATCGATATGGCGTGACGAGCAAGTGCGACGTACGAAATTGGTATTAAGTGTGGCAGATGATGTACATGAAAAATTGCAGGTATATATAGAAAATGAACATTCCATACTTAGTAATAATACGCCTCATAAACAGTTTAATCTTCTTTAAACCTTAAAAATTAGCACAGAGGATTTCTGAAGTTCTGAACTAACAATAGATGATAGATGATTTTACGAGTTCTTATATTTATTCTTCCAATAACTTATTACTTCATTAATTAAATTACATAAAACAGTAAATACAATAATTCTCACAGGTACCCCCGCTTGAAGTGCCAGCCACTCAGGAGCGTCCAGGTGTGCAATCAACAGAAAGTGAATTGTTTTACCGTAGCGCCCTATTATCCAAACTTCAGACAATAGAAGCATCGTGTTTATTAAATAGCGAACAAGATACAAATATCACTGTACAGTCGAATGCTACAAACATTGATTTCGCAAATATTACAAATTCAAGCAACAAAGAGCAGGTTCAACGGAATTAATTAAATTTTATTAAATAAATTTCATTATGTATTAATTTCTAGAAACGCACATTTAACTTAAAAAAAATACTGGCGAATGCCGTTTATCCTGAAGAATGCACTCAAGATGATATATTAACGAATGCTTCATTTGTAGAGAATCATTTATCCAATGAAAATGTATTTCAAACATCAATACGTGATAACAACCCAATACACTCAAATGCGAATGGTGTTGGCGATGTTTTTCTGAATGATACAGTTGTCGACGAAGAGCTAGTTTTAAGCTTAACACAACAACAACAACATGTGCCCTTGAATGCTAGCTGTATGTACATAGATAGAATATTTAAAATATTATTGATTATTTTTGTCTTAATGTTGCAGTACGAGAGGAAGACTTTCAATTACTTGATGTACTCGAGCAATTGGAAGAGGTAAACATGAACGGAGATCACATCGACTTGGACAGTTCCCTAGCGCCCCTAACACAAAATGATAATAACTGTAAGAATTATGATTGAAGACTTCAGTCTTTATTGGGAGCTAACGATTCTGCTTTCCCAAAATATTTGCTAAAGGTACAGCATCTCTTGTTGCTAATCTCTCTGACGATAAGGACTCAGAATCGGAAAATCAAAACGATGAAAATTTGCATGACTTTACCATAGTTATGGATGATATTGATGAACTTCTAACAAAACTTACGCAAGCCCATCGAACCGCAACCACAACACTTACTACAAATGAATGTGTTCCACAAATAGACGGCAGTGATGACCTGCTGCGGTCGCCTAGCAAATCAATGATTAATAAAAGGCAAACTTTAAGCAATACTAAGCTGCAGAAAACGCCACCACGAACACCTAATAAAGCTTCCAGCAAAAGACAGCGTCAATCTGTAAGCTCGGCAGCGCGGTCACCTCGTACCGCAAAATCGACAGCGTCAGCCAAATATGCTCCTCTGCCGATATTTATAACAAATAAATCACAAAGAGGTTTGTTTTCTGAGAAAATTATTTATTTTTTAATTATGAAAGTTAATCGTATTCTAGATTTCAACAATACAAGGACGGTAGAATCTCCCATATTTCGTTCAACAACAAGACAAAAGTATGATTTTCTATTGATAAGTACAAATAGTTAAACAAATTGATATTGTAGGTCTTCAAACTCACTGCACAAGCAGGTTGCTTTACAGGAATTGCGTAGAAAGAGTATTTCTATTGCGCAGAATTCGATGAGTGACGGAGAAAAGATACCACCACCAACAACAGCTACTGAAAATATAAAGTAAGCGCTACATTTTTGGTGTACTAAAGATACATTTTGAACTTAGTAGATTTTCAGTTAATTATTCGCATTATTCAGGTGTACTTCAATTAAAGTAGAAAACAAGTTTTTTAATCTGAAATTTAGCTGAAGTTTAAATAAAGAATAATCATACTGTTTTATTTTCTCCGTAAAAATCTTTTCTAATACAATTTATATGATCATTTCAGAAAATCCAAACGTCGTTCAGAACGTATCAAAGATTTGGATAAGACACATGTTACATGTGCACTTACTCCATCTCGATCTACTGAGAGAAAGCTTAAAGTGTATAAAATAGAAAATCGCGAAAAAATATTAGAAATTCCAAGTTTTAAGGAAGTCCAAAGGGAAGGCAGGGATAGCGAAGTTATATTAGAAAACGGTATCTCAAATTTGAATGCCGCACTAATTAAAAGAAGCACACAAAAAAAGGGTGAGAAAGAGAAGTCGCAGCTAAAACATGGACAACACAAGGAATTGTTAAAATTGAACAAGCCAGAAATTGAAACTAAGGAAACAAATAGCGAGGAAATAATAATGGATGATACTTCAGTTAGCTCTTCTGTTAAAATTAACTACAATGTAATTGATAAAAATAATTTAACTGATGAAGAAGAAATAATTGGATCCGACACTGAATTGAATGGTTCAGTTAAAATGTCTCGAAAAGCATCAAATTTAAGAACTCTACGGAGAAGCTTGCGTGGAACAAAATCCCAAAATGATCATGAACTGCGAAACACGATAAAATTAGATAATCAAGTAGCAACACCAACAACAATACCAGGTGGTGATTTATTCCAAGAGAATCGAATTCTCAGAGAAGATTCAAAACAGTTCCATGATCGTCCAGTACAGAATCCTGTGTACTATAAATCAACTGCACTCAACAGTCCATCCATGTTTAGTGAGCCTTCTGTGCCAAGTCCAATTCTGCCATCAACAGCACACTCCCCAACTATTGCCACGCCATTAGCTACGGACAGCATCTCACCCATTACATCATCTTCAACAGTTATTCTGACACCTCTTGACTTACCACCAACATATGCTGAGGTCTTAGATGGCTGTAGAAAATTCGATATTCCCGCTCATGAATTTCAACAGCCTTTCTATAGCAACCCAGCAGATGCAACACAGAAAAAAGAAATTGGCGCCACAGTGTTATCCATACCGTGCAACAAACTCAACGATTGCACAGAATTTCAAAGTGTTCTTGGTACTGAATTGAAAGGTATCAACCAGTGGCGCAAACAGAAACTCCTTAGAATTGGAGGATCTGCAATGTTAACGCGCTATCGAACTACCCAAAAAGTTCGCGAATTTTGTGCCAGCGAATGTGTCAGAGTTTACATCACACCGCAAATGATAGCTCCCACCAAACACGAAGCGATGTTGTGGGTCAAAGCGAGAGAGTTAATGAGTAGCGACAAATCTAATCTAAAACCTTGCACTGCAGATGACGACAGTCCGATCAAGGTAACCCGAAAGAAAGTAACAATGATGCTGCAGAATGAAGGCGATGATGCAACAGATGACGTTGATGCAGAAATGGACTGTTCAGTGTGTAGTTTGACGCTTACGCCAATGACGCCAGCCAGCATTTATAATTCACAAGCTGATGGTCGGAACGGCGACAACCGTTCATGTAATACCGAAACACCAACGACAGGAATACACTTAAAAGATGATGTCGTCGTGTCTACTAAACGAAGGCGAGCCAGAAAATCTTTATTGAACAAGTTAAGAACCTCTTTAGAAAGAGATACCGACCATTCGCAAGAATCTGAAGATTCTTTATTAGAAATGCCTAAAAACATTTTCACTGAGAATATATTGAAAAGCGGTGACTGTCTTGATGACATAAATGAAAAGAGGAGTCATGAGAACCACAAGGATTCGCAGTCCAGTAGTAATTCGTATAGTATAACAAGTCCCGAGGTAAGTTGTTTTTACCATTTGCAAACTTCTGTCAGTTCTTCGTAAATATTATTTATTTATAATACATTCATTTGTTAATAAAATATTGTATTATTATTAATTAATTACAGATCAGAGTACAGCTGGAACGTTCTTCATTTATGAAGAATCTAAAATTAATGAAGGGTTTGCAACATGAACTTAGTTTTGGCCTTTCAAGTGCTTCATTGAATAACACATTCGGCTTTAAGGTGAACTTGGAAAACCTACAAGAAGCCAAAGCAGACATTGAGGTAGTTTGCCGTTAATGTATATAAAGTAAGAAAATCATAATTGGTACTCTATTAAATACATCTACGAAACCACAGTTCAGCTACCTTACTACAATTATGCTGGAAGTTTTCGTATCCACCCGCGGCGAACTCTATCCGGATCCGGCGTTCGATGGAATACGTTGTATATTTTACGCTATTGAAAACAGCATCCCCGGACAGAATACCGGGGATGTGCCGGATGGCACGAAATTAACCGCAAAGTCATGTGGCTACATAATCGTTAATGATTTTAATGATATCATCAATGAGAAGGAAGGGAAAAAAACGGCACGGCACGGCATCGATGAGGACGTACAAGTACAAGTTGTTGAGACAGAAGCACAAGCAATGCAGGCTTTGATTGATTTGTGCACTCTATGGGATCCGGATATTTATGCTGGTTATGAAATTGAGATGTCTTCATGGGGCTACGTTATGGAGCGAGCGAAATTTTTTAATTTAAATATGAGTGCGATGCTTTCGCGCATTCCCACACAAAAAGTTCGCGATTTTGTAGATGAAGATCGCGATCAATTCACGGACTTGGATATAGAAGTGAGTAGGGGTCAGGCCTGAGGAATGGGAGATCAGTATAAACCTCTGATTCTACATGCCTTAGTAGCTTCCCTGTCAAAAATGCGAGTATTATTAAAGTGATCGTTTTCCTTTCCCTTCGATCAGATGAAGCTTTGTGGACGCATTCTTCTGGACGTCTGGCGTTTAATGCGATCTGAAATAGCACTCACTTCGTACACCTTCGAAAATGTTATGTACCACATAATGCATAGACGTTGTCCTTGGCATAGCTATCGTGAATTAACCACATGGTTTGGATCGCCTTGCTCTCGTTGGATTGTCATCGAATACTATTTGGAAAGAGTTCGAGGTACGTTGGCCCTTTTGGATCAGTTGGATTTAATTGGACGAACAAGTGAAATGGCCAAATTAATTGGTATACAATTTTACGAGGTGCTCTCGAGAGGTTCACAATTTCGCGTTGAAAGCATGATGTTAAGGTTGGTAGTATATATGATAGGGTAATTTTAAGAAAGAAAAAAATCGATGGCTCGATTACTTGATTTTAATGCATTACATATAATAATAAATTCAATCTACAAATTATTCTGCTTATCATTAGGATTCATTAGATCAAGTTCGGGGATTCACCCTACCATATCACCAGTTTTAAGTGCACGATTAAAGTTAATTCATGCTAAATGTATCTCATTCTCTTTCGATAAATAATTAACTGTTTTATAAAGCCTCTCACGAAGCTAGCCAACCTAGCTACTCAATACTCAACACTCCCAATTGCGATGATATCTGTCCTTTCTAGAATAGCAAAGCCCAAAAACTTGGTTCCACTCTCGCCCAGCGTTCAACAGAGAGCTCATATGCGTGCTCCAGAATATCTAGCCTTAATAATGGAACCACTGTCTCGATTTTATGCCGATCCGGTAATAGTATTGGATTTCCAGAGTTTATATCCGAGCATGATTATTGCTTATAACTATTGCTTCTCCACATGTTTGGGCCGCGTCGAACATTTGGGCCAGTGAGTTGATGCTACAGTTAGTTTAACTACATTTCTTTATATACACTTTCTTCGTCTGCTTAATAGATCGTCTGCTTTCGAGTTTGGTACTTCACAGCTGCGCGTCTCCCTCAGCATGCTTCGTCGTTTGTTGGATGAAGATCTCCTAACCATTTCTCCTTGTGGAGTGGTGTTTGTTAAGCCCGAAATACGTGAAGGTATCCTGCCACGCATGCTGACCGAAATTTTAGACACCCGTCAAATGGTGAAGCAATCGATGAAGCTTCATAAATCCAATACGGCACTTCAACGAATTCTGCACTCGCGTCAGCTGGGTCTAAAGTTAATGGCGAACGTTACCTACGGTTATACAGCTGCCAACTTCAGTGGTCGCATGCCTTCAGTAGAAGTCGGTGACTCGGTGGTCTCGAAAGGACGTGAGACCCTTGAGCGTGCTATTAAACTAGTAGAAGCCAATGAACAATGGAATGTTCGAGTCGTTTATGGAGATACCGACTCTATGTTTATACAAGTGCCGGGACGCACGCGAGCGAAGGCTTTTGAAATCGGCTCCGAAATCGCAGAAGCTGTAACCAAAATAAATCCGCACCCGGTTAAATTGAAACTGGAGAAAGTATACCAGCCGTGCATCCTGCAGGTAGAGCCAAGTCAATTTTTTATAGTACACTGAAATTCTTCATTCTTTAGTTCTTCATTCATACAGACAAAAAAACGTTATGTTGGTTACATGTATGAAACACCAGATCAAAACGAGCCCATTTACGAAGCTAAAGGGATTGAGACTGTACGTCGAGATGGTTGTCCAGCCACCGCAAAGGTTTGCTTTTAGTTATTTAGAAACTTGTAATTCACTATAAAATATTCACACTAATATAACTGCAATACAATTTCCTGTGTTGTTCGTTTAAGCTGTTGGAAAAAGTGTTACGCATCCTTTTTGAAACTGCCGACGTAAGTCAAGTGAAGAACTATGTTTGTCGACAATTTACCAAAATACTTTCGGGCAGAGCTAATTTGCAGGACTTGATTTTTGCCAAGGAGTTCCGCGGCTTAAATGGTTACAAACCCACTGCATGTGTGCCGGCTTTGGAGATAACACGGTGCGTTGCTCATTTCATGTCGAATATAACAGACAGACATGCTTTATATAGAAAATGAATTTCTACAGAAAATGGATCCAAACTGATCCCAGACGCATTCCAAGGCGTGGCGAACGCGTACCTTTCATTATCATCAACGGTCCACCAGGATTGCCTCTCATCCGTCTCGTTCGCACTCCGCATCAAGTGTTGGCAGACGAAGGCCTCAAAATAAACGCTATTTACTACATCACTAAAGCAATTATTCCACCCTTAAATCGTTGTTTACTGTTAATCGGAGCTGATGTAAACGAATGGTATGTCGTCTGTCGTAAAAAACATTCGTCGGTATCTTATCATTGAAGTATCCTTATTCATCATTATCATATCCTTAAGGTTCACAAAACTGCCTCGCAAAATCCTTGCCTTGCCTACACTATCCAGTTCAAACGAAGTCGTTCCAAGCGCTATGATGTCGCTCCAAACGAAAAAAAGTACAATTTCACAGTATTTCTCCGCCACCAACTGTCTCATTGACTGTGGGCGGCACACGAAAAACGGTATCTGCAGCATTTGCGAACAGGATGCAACAAAATCGTGCGTTGTTTTGTATAATAAAATGTGGAAAATGGAACGTGGCTTCCATTTAACGCAACAGATTTGTCAAGCTTGTTGTGGACGTGTTGGTGACATCAAATGTGGCTCTCTGGATTGTCCAGTTCTGTATGTCCTCGGAGTGAAACGCAGAGAACTGCAACAAATTGCTCACTTTCAAAACTTGTTGGAAGAGAAATTTTAATTTAAAAATGCATGAAATGTATTCTAGATTTTCAAAATTTGTTGCATTTATTGATGTAAATTTAAATAAATATTAAATTATTTTTTATATAATTGTAAATAGAATAATATAAATGTTACCTTTATTAAAAGTTTGTTTTTTATGTATTTAGAAGAATAGCCGTCTTTTTTACATATCAGATATTCAGGCTTGGAGACATTTTTCTGGATAAGAGAATTTAAATGAAACTGCAGAAAATTAACAGAAAAATTAATTAAAATTCTGAATTGAATTAAAATTTCAAAATTTTATTGCAATATATATTTATATATTTAGTTTGATTATCTTACTACTAACAAAATTCACTACAAAGTTTTCCGGTCTAGCATTTTAATGTTTTTCTCTATAATTTGTGTTTCATGTCTATATTACAAGGGTGGCCAAGTCGCCACACTTTGGCCACCTTTGCTATATTATGTAGAAATTTTATGAAATAACGTTAAATATCAAAACTGATATCAATCATATGTTAATTTAAATTACTATTCCTTATTCGTTAACTAATCGTTTCGTTGAATTTGTAACAATTTCAATTTGTATAATTTTAATAAATTTGTAACAATAAATATAAAATTTTGTGGCGATATTTTATATATTTATCAGTATGAGGCTGGTGTGGAAAGATCAAACATTACAAAAAAGCCAATATCACATCAATATGTTTTATGATTAAAATTTGGGAATTAAAACAGCGAACAAATTTATGAATTATGATGAAATATGTAGATTTCAGTTTTTGTTTACAAAATTCGAAATGTATTTAAATTGGAGTACATAATGTTAAAAAGGGGAAATGTTGAAAGACTATATGTTATAATCAGTTATTTTTGTACTTCATAAAACTACAATTTTTGAGTAAAACGGAAAAAATTTTATTTAAGGCAAAAATCATTATTATTTCAGTATATAACAATTTCTTAAAATGCACAAGTTTCTTTAAAATATAGATTTTTTAACGCGATTTACATATGTTTTCAATAGATACACAGATATAAATCTTGTACTTGTATAAATTTCATATTTCGGTATATAAACGTGCTTCTTGCATACATATTTCTCATTAATAGATTTAAGTTTATTTATTTAAAGTTTACGTACGAAGTAGATAAGATATGTCTACATATCCATTTCAAACATCATGGAATTCTTATTGGTATCAATATCGGAGGTTGATTCGGACACTAAACGAGGACGTGATGCACGTTTATTCGATGTCTGCTTGAAATCTTTGCCGCTTGATAGATCTAAGCCGCTATCGTGGTGAGATGATTTCATTGTATTATTGAAGTTCTTGTTGTTATTCTTATGTTCTTGGTCCTTCTGATGGAAATAATTCATTGCATTTACATTCGGTGAAACATTCTGCAAAGACAATCAAAAACAATTTTTTAATAATGTGTTTTCTAGTCTGTAATATACAATTTTTTTCAGTCAAACACGGAAACATTAGTAAAATAATTAAAATGAATAATTAAATGTTTATTTATATATTATATTTATAAGTTTAATCTTGGTTTTATTAAAAAGGTTTTTTTACCTACTTCAAAAGAATAATTGATAAATAAAACAATCTTTTTTATAAAAATGATAGTGCAAACAAATCTATTGGCCCCTGATAACATAAAATACTATCATCAATTTTTGTATTAATTATGACCTGATGTATTAAAATATTTGGCAACCGATTAAATAATATTGTCTTGAAAAAATAAACGAAATCAAAGTATAAAAACAAATTAAGAATGTGTTTGTTTATTTTGCCGGCTGGCGAAGTGCCATTTTATAAACACAAAAACACAAAACAAGGAAATGATTGTATAAAGGCAAGACTTCAAATATACCGATCACAATATGTAAATAAACAATAATAAGAAATACTGAAAATGAAAGATATATGAAAAAAACTCAACCTGCAACCGAATAGAACAGAAATACGCAATTGAGGTTATTAAACTAATAGACTACACTACACAACATTGCAATTATTATAATATTTGCTTATTATTCTAAATTGAAATGACTACATCGTGTGCGTAGATTCTCAGCTATAGATACGTAGACTGAACTCAACAACTGGGTGAATATTTGCATGCTTACCTTGATATGCTCGTAGTCCGCCGAATCACCCTCACTAAGGCGACGGTGCAAGGCACGCTGCCTTTGGTTGCGACGTTTTTGATTCTTTTTACGTTGACCCAAGATGCTAGAATCAATTCTAAACGAAAGAAAGGAAAAAGAAGTAGAGCACTAATTTAGAATTGAATTCAATTGAATAGGTTTTTATGTTTTAATAAACACAAACAGGTTAAACGATAATATTGCTGCTGATAGAATGGGGCGCATTTAAACGAACTTTAAAGCAGCTATTCAATATATAGACCATTCTAAATGTATTTTTATTAAATAGTGTTTGGAAAAACATTCTTTAATGTAAATCGAAGCAACTCAGCACCTACACTTGTTGTCGCCGATGCTCACCTGAAAACCTGTTTCTTAATGACCTCATTGAATCGAACAGTCTTTTTGCAACTCTCGGACAGATCGGCGTTTACGTTTTCCTCTGGAATATCACTAAATGACTGCGAAAATCTTAAAGAACCGGCGACGCCTGCATCTGTTGAACATGAATATGAGGAGCAGTCCTCGATGGAAGAGTTGCTGCCCGATATGGATGGGCGCGGATCATAACGGCTGTAATGCTTTAAAATTCCCTTAAAAGAAGACCTCCCAGCGCCACTACTGGATACACTGTCCCTTGACTCAGAGTAGCTGCGCTGTTTAACGCGCTGTTGAACGTTCACAGGAACCGCCATAGATGCAGATAGCTTTGAATCCGCCGCAATTCTGGATTCTTCCTTATTTGCTGATGCTTTATGATCAGCTGGATCTCCACTTTTGGAACATTTTGTTTGCTGCTGCTGTTTTGCCAGCTCCTGCTGATTCTTATGATATGCTTTGATATCGTCATAAGCTGTTTCTGATAGTGACCGGCGATTCTTGTTCTTCTTCTTTTGTTTCTTGCTAGCTTTCTTTCGTTTCTGCTGCAGCATCTCCTCATCTTCGATTGTATTGTTTGCGGTACATGCGGAGGAAACTTGTTCGCCTCTTGGTTTGATTTCAATTTCAATCGATTTCTCGCAGTCGGAACGCTCCACAGAAATGTCCAGCGAAGACGAAATAGTGACCGGTGGCGATTTCTTGCGTTGCCTGGAACCGTGCAAAACTTGAAATTTGCCCTGCACCGTATACGGCTTAAGATCATTGCTATCAACCCCCGCAAAGTAGTTGTGAAGATTTTCGCTGGTGGCTGCCAAATTTAAATTGAGCACCACGTTATTCTCCCAGGCTTCCGCGGAGAGTGAATGAATTTTAAAGTCCGATTCAGTAGGTAGTTTCAGAAAAAATGCATAATGCGTGGGGTAGTAGCCAGCACCAATAGAGGCGAACTGCACGTGGGCAGTCTTCTCAGTTTCCAGAGTGGCAATCGAGGCAGGATCCACGTTCCGAACATGCAGTACCAAAGACATAACATTGTCCAACACGTTGCAATCGAATTTAGAGGGAAAGTGGTAGTGAATGGATGATTTTAGGAATGTAGTCGGAGTCACAGTGACGGCTGAATTTGGAACAGTAGCTGTAATGGCAGTGAATAACCATGGTATTAATCTCAAATTGGCATTACATTCACTTACATTTCTCACCGTCGGCTTCGACGTCGTTCCTGGCCTCAGCTTCCTTTTCTTCCAGACCGTCGCTTAGGCTATCCTCGCCAGAATTTGAGTTCAGTTCGTCGCGAACATCGCTATCGACACCGCTGTCCTCACGATTTAAATGTATGAGCGTCTCGTGCATGATGCGTTGCTCATCTGCACTCTGTTGCAGCACTGGCAATGTAATGCAGAGACATCGCTTGTCAGCATCGAAGCGAGCTGTGCCTTCCTTGTCATTGACGCTGTGTGGTAAATCTAATTTCAAACGATATCGTGCCCCTGGCTTTTCGCTGAGCAAGTAAAGTGACTTTGAGGTCACATCCAATTGACACTCGGCTGTAGATTTAAGCATCGGCAGCTCAATCTCTACGATCAGCTCACGTGGAACAGTCACACTGAGTTTAGCATCGAGCTCATTTGTGAACTCGGCGAGATCTACATCACGTCGATGTTTGATTATAAACTTCGGTGTGGTGAATTCGGGGTGCTCTGTTGGCGCAGTCTTCTGTGGTATCACTTTCGGCTCCGCGCTATCGGCAGTGGGTTTCGGTGGATATATTTGTTCAAACGGGTGTGGTTCATTAGCTTCTGCAGGCGGGTCTTTAGCCAGTCTTCGTATCACAGTAGGGCGGGCAACTCCTTTGAATTGCATTTTGGGAAACTTTAAATTGGTGCGATCCAAATTAACCTAAATGCAAAACGTGTTATAGAGGAGAAATGCAGAGTATCGACTTCACTACTATGTAGTTTGGTATTTACCTTGTACTCTCGTTCCACAGCATCCAGCGCTGTGTCGATCAAACACTTGCGAAACGCTGAATTACGTCCAGCCAAGTAGAGCGCATCTGGATGAAAAATGACATCAAAGACACGACACAGATTGCCATGAGCATCCAGGTCTTCACGCGGCGGAGCTTGAGCCAACGGTATGGCCCAGTTTAGTCCGCGTATGCCAGTGCTGGCATTGACGGTAGCCTCACTAGTAGGTTTTGCGACCTCTTCACTCTTTGCCACATTTACAAAACATTTTTTTGTGCCATCGACGGACGTTTTCACCACGAAACCGGGTTCCGGTTTTATAAAACGCACCTCAACACCGCGTTCAGCTTCAAACTGTTTGATTTCGTCTTCGTATTTTTGTCGATTGACCGGATCTTGAATCTCTTCACAGTAATCTAAGAAAAGTTTACGAAACTCTGCGTTTTTGAGAGCGTCACTGATGCGTGAAAACTCGTCCTTTGTTATATCGATGGAGCGCGGATCTTCGTTCGCGTTTGTTTGAAAATTCGAATGTTTATTACGCGCCGAGGAATTCGAAGTGTTCGCGGACATGTCTCAAGAAGCAACACACTTTTAGCTTTTACACAGTGTGTAACTTTTACTCGAGACGAACTGGAAACTATTTTTGTAGGCGGTTCGTGGTATCTCTTTAACTGATACCAATATGTTTGAAAGTTGATGTCAGAAATTTTCAATAATTTCAAGAATTTGTTGATTATTTTCAGCAATTGAAACACGTCTTATGATATATAAATATATGTTTACTACAAAATTGTGTTTTTCTTTGTTTTTTAATTTGTTTTACTGTTTTTGCGCTAAAATCCAAAAAAAGAAGAGAAATTAGTATAAAAGTAATTCTATATTTTTAAAGGAATCAAATTCCCCATATTAGATTCATTTACGTTCGATTGAAAAGCTGGTTAAAATCAACTTGTGAAACAAAGACGTTAAAACCAGGGGCGTTCTTACGCGTAGACCATTTCATTTCATTTTCTCAATTAACTCTTTTTTAATGCGATCCTGTAAATCTCAAGTTTATTTATTTATTTCGTATCGCATCGTATCCTATATTCTAATTTTAGAAATATCTCTATCCATGTATTATATTCACATTCATTATAAGTATCTATTAATATGAGTACATAATATGAGTACGAAATAAATGTCAATTAATGAAAAAATTAAGGTAAGGCAGCTTCTTTAGTTGAATCGTAAAGGGTATATGAATTCTCTATAGTATAGAATATAACAACTCTGTGTATTAACACCGGTTTGCCGGTTTTATGAAGGACGACATAATAAATGAAACCTATTTTAAGCACAGAACAACAACGATTAAAAAATAACTAGGGTAATTTTGAGTAAACTGTAACTTTGTAGGTAAGTAAAAACTTAAGCTAAAATATTTACAAACCAAATTTAGATACTCGTATAAAAGTAGACAAGAAAAATATACAGATGTCTTCTCTGGCTGCGCACTGCTGCTAATTTTTGAAGCGAAGCAGTTCAGAAAAACAAAAACACAAATAAATGTAGATAAGTATATAAACTATAAATCTACCTACATATGTATATAGTGCTGTTTGTATATAGTTTTCCCGGTTGCTTTGCTTGTCATTCGTACTTCGTAAAAATGAAAATAAAATGGAAAAACATGCACATTTCAAGAAGTAGTCGAAGGGAGTGAAATGTAAGAGGCCTTCAACTGTTATTTTAGTTGTAACTACGGAAAAATCCATGATGGAAAAATTGATTGTAATCAAATACTGTAGATTAAATAGAAAACTATTTATTGCTGAACGAATGCATATACCAGGGCAAGTACCATAGCATTTATGTTATACCTACATGTTGTACAATTTATATGCAACACAGTACAAATATGTATATGCATGTGAATGCATACTTTAATTATTAAATGCATGACCATGTCAATGACACGATGATATTCATGTAGTTTCTATTCATGTTTTTCTTCATCTCTTATGCCAAAGCAGAAACAATCCTACATAATTTGAAATAATTTTGACAAACAGATGCATATGTAAATATAAACGCAATATATGTAAACTTCTTGAGATCCGAATATAATGCATATTCGTAAATTAGATGGATTTAAATCAGTTGGAAGTCATCCATCTCAAACTATTTTCATAGATGTAAAGAAATTCTATAAACTTATTTGTTTAATAGTAGTTCTACTTGAAGCAAACATTTAAAAGAAACCTTTTTTTATTTATCTTTCTTTTAGACACGATAATCAATTTTTTCATTTAACACACCACTCTTCTATTATATTTTTATGGAAAATGTTTTTCTACTACGGCTTTTTCCTTCTATTTTGTGTGTACCTGCGCAATTTTTCTTGTTTTTTGATATGAAGTTTTTCTCGTTTGTTTTCCTACATCTGGCAATAGCAGCTCATACCGGTACCCTATTTTAAAAGGGCGAAGTTTGGTCGATAATCATGACGTGTTTTTATACCCTACACACGAAGTGAATAGGGTATATTCACTTACTGCTTCCGTTTGTAACGCATTGAAGGAGGCGTGACAGGTATAGAAAAGTATATATATTCTTGATCAGCGTGACCTCCTGAGTCGATTTAGCCATGCCCGTCTGTCTGTGGAAATCACGATTACAAGAGAACGAATAGATATATCTTCATCAAACTTTGCACGAATATTGTATATCAGAAACTCATCGCTATTGAAAATGGGCAAAATCGGATAATTACCACGCCTACTTTTTATACTGAATATCAATTCATCCATGCTTATAGCTCAATTTCGCAGCTTGTAGGACGAATTTGGGGTTGAAATTTTGTCCAGAAGTCCATTGTCTCTGACCAAAACAGATCACCAAAAATGGGCGTGGTCCGCCCACTAATTAAACAAAACTCGATTACAGGAGAACGAATAGAGATATTTTCATCAAATTTGGCATGAATATTATCTATCATCAGAAACTCATTGATATTGAAAATGGTCAACATCGGACCATTACCACGCCTACTTTTTATAGTGAATATAAACTCATCCATGCTTATAGCTCAATTTATCAGCTTGTAATATGAATTTGAGGTTGAAATTTTATTCACAAATCAACTGTCTTTGACCAAAACAGACTACCAAAAATAGGCGTGGTCCACCCACTAATTAAATAAAACTCGATTACAGGAGAACGAATTGAGATATTTTCATCAAATTTGGCACGAATATTCTCTGTCGTCACAGGCTATTTGAGATTGAAAAGGAAACAAATTAGACAATTGCCACGCCTAATTTTTAAGTAAACGTGTGTAGGGTATATGAACTTCGGCCAGACCGAAGTTAACACTCTTTCTGGTTCATTTTCTATGTAGCTATGCGGACCTGAGAAATAAACTTCTGGGGATGAGAGAGCACGTGTATTATTTTCAAAAATATTTCGATTAGTTTTGATTCGGTAAAAAATAGTTTCTGGTCATGTTTTGACCAGGGAAAAAATTACATTCACGTAGTTTACAACAACAAACTGTTATTTTTATTTCAACTTTATTATTGATTCTATTCTGAACAAGGAGAAACGATTTCGTGTTTGTTCTTTATCTATATACATATGTATATATATTTAGTTCTATCGATGAGATATTTCTTCCATTCCACCCCTAAGTTAGACTAGTTTAATGAGGTGGAAGAAACTACACAGCTGACTGACTAGTTTTTCTCCTTTTTGTTAATGTTGAAAACAGTATGTACAAAGCACATGAAAGAAATTATATTTGGAGATTTTCCTGAAACTATCTACACTTTCGTCCGTATAACAGCTTGGAAAGGGGTTAAAACGCGCATGTAACAAGCCGAAAAAATTTGTATTATGGATTTTAATAAGTTGAATATATGTTCTACTGCTTTAGTTAGTCAAAATCTTTTCTTTTGTTTTATTGATTTCACCGACTATTATCTTGTTCACTGTATCAACTAAAAATGTAACTCGCTGCTATATCAGAACCTTGAGCATTTTTATTATATTTCACAAAAACTGAACTCTGGAAGCGTTTTACTCACGTTTTTCGGAGTTGTGTTTTTGAATGAATTTAGCAATATTAAAAATAATAGCTGACCGGCGTTTTATATAACCAACCAAAAGCGTTGTAAATAACCAACTACTCGCGTTGAATTGATTTTATCAACTGGTTTCTACAAAGCAAAGCATTAGAGTGCCATGCTTTTCCCTTCTCACTCTTCATCCATGGTTAATTCTAATTTTTAGTATTCTTCTTTCTATAGTTATTCTCATTTACTCTTTGAGAATATTTAAATGAGGTCGTTTTTCAAAAAGCAAAATAAAAAACGAAAATAGATACTGAGCTGATGTTTTGTTTTGAAAATGCTTTGGAAGCCACACGGATACCGGGTGGTAGTGACGCAATAGCGGATACTATACTGCCAGCAGTACCTAATGGAAATATACCCATTTTTGTATTGAAATTAGTTAAAGGATCCTTTTATTACCTTTCAAGTACCTTAGAAAACGTTTTTCCTTGATTATTTAAATTGTTTTTGTTTTTTTCCTTGATTTCAAAAACTATTTCGACGTCTTGAAAAATACAATAATTTTGAATTACAAATTTCTTAAATAATCACGAATCAAAATTTACGAAGCTGAATATAAAAACTACAAGCTTCACACCGGCTATACTGTCAAGTAGTTTACGCAACTGACAGTCCGTTTGAGGCAGGTGAGTTTTTGTTATTCTAATGAGAATAACACAGATGTAAGTAAAATGTTACTTCATTATTATACACATTTCGCAGAAAAATCATACTTTTTAAGAAGTGTAGTAAGTTTAAAAAAACTATTTCATAATTTATTATTTTATATTTTTATTTAAAAAAACAGCTTATTTTTGTACGATTCCACTTGACACTTGACCCGATCAAGTTTGATGTTTTCTGCATCATGCGTTTGGGATCATTAAGAATTTACGAAGGTGCCAGCGAATAACACATTTTTCTTCCGATTCCATATAAAATATAGAAAAGGATGATTAGCCTCAAAATAATTTTCCTCGAGAGGCATCGCGCAACGCATCATCATAACCATGCCTTTAAAAATAAAACTGCATTTAATGAAACACTATTTTTTGTTCGGTGTTAAAGTTTACCTGTTGCAGCTGCCGCTTCAGTCCCTTCTTCATTTACTTCAATGCAGGCTTTGTGGAAAACCTTTGAAACACAAATTTTTTCAGAGCAAATATTGTTGAATTCAGCATCATTGAACATTTTATTAACACCCATCTGCAAAGCAACGAGAGATTTGTAATTTCTCCACAGTTTAGTATGGAATAATATTGACGCATATATCTTTATTTTACGTGAAAATATCTGTTATGTTCATTCAAACTACTATTAAATTAAAACGGTTTCAAATAATCGTTTGTCCTTTAAAAGTCATACGATTTCTCGCTCGTAGGATAAGCGACATGTTATGGGTATTCTTCAAAGACGTTTATCTTTTACAAAACGCTATCATTTTCACAAAACGTAAGACATATTTAACAACGTACTAAATAAGTGTTTAGATACAAATTCTATTGTGATATTAAAAAGGTGACTTCGAAAAATGCCAGCAATGGTAGAGATACATACGTATTTACATATAGTATATGTTTTGTAATCACACTTTTTAATCTTTAAGAA
Organism: Myopa testacea; assembly: GCA_949629155.1. Classification (NCBI taxonomy): domain Eukaryota; kingdom Metazoa; phylum Arthropoda; class Insecta; order Diptera; family Conopidae; genus Myopa; species Myopa testacea. Next base: position 49,070,382 of record OX451346.1, read on the forward strand.
TAAATATATAGTACATATATATATGTATACTCGTATATGTTCTGTAAATACCTTTTGCAATGTCTCTTTCAGCTCCACAGAAAAGTCAATCTTAAATTGGGGAAACATAACTATAACCTCCTTTGTTAACATTTTGTCAACCAAATCGATCAGATTCGCCGTTCTCAGCTTTTCAACCAGATTTTGTAAGCCATCACGATTATCAGGCAACAATACCAACATGGACAGTTCGGAATCTGAGTAAGGCATCTCCAGTGCAGTGCAATTCAAGTTTTCGAAGTACGTGAAACCAAATTTTGCCTTCTGATGCATGTATTTTACTTTCACTGATTCTGTTTGATTAATCCAAAAATCTCCTTCTTCCGTTCGCTTAGCATCAAACTTACTCTTCCAATCACCTTTAAAGTGGATTGCATTGAGCAAAACCAGACGAGTGTCGTCATCGAGGCAATCACTAGGAATAAGGTCGGTAATCTTGCCAGCAGTCTTCTGTTCTACCCAGGAATTGATTACTTGGGCAGCCTTCACATTTTCCGCAAAATTTATAACTTCCGTTTCGGTCAAATAGTTTTTCTTTAGGGCGAGTTCATACGCAGGCTTAATTTTGCACATATTATGCATATACACTTTGTTGGCGATTTTTAAAATCTCACTTGTTTTATACTGCTCCAATACGTCCCGAAAACAAGCGGCCACTTTGGATGGTTCTTTTGAAATGAATTTCATGCCTTTCACAATTTCTGCAGCGGTCTCACCCTCTGCTCCAGCAAATGCCAAAGCAAGACAGGTCTGCACAGAAAGTGGAGAAAAGACGATGTTTTTATTGAAATCAGAGCCAAGATTCAGTAGAAGATCCACAGTCATCTCAACACCATTGCGAGCGAATTTCGAATTCAAATCTTCCATGTTTTTGATTGCTTGAACTGAATTTAGTATAAATAATTATTCAAGAACTCTGCGAACATGCAGCAGCCAGTACTATCGAAGGCGTAATGAAGAGAAATTTTTGTTAATATTATCGACGATTTCTATGACTCACCCCATACGAAAAGATGACGGCACTTTCCGATTCAATTTTTTTGTTTATATTATATATGTACATACATCTCCTTATTTATCTACGCTTTTTAACATTGAATGTTTAGTATTATTTGATAAGAGAAGGTCAACTTATGACAAACGTAAGACGTTTATTGGACTGATATAATTTATTTTCGAACTTCAATTCCAAATTACTCGTATATGTAATTATAAAATATAGGAACAAATGTGTTGCCTTTTAAATTTGTCTTCGGCATAAACCTTTCTTTTGATACTCTCCATAACGCGGGGGTACACGCAGTAGTATATAAATATATCTACGTATCCCGATTTTAGATTTCAACACCCTATCACGCCCACTTCCATGGCAAGCAATTTTTTTGTCACCATTCGACTTCCCTAGCGATTCTAGAAAAATATCTGTAAAAAATTCGAGGCTAATGGGCTAAAGTATATTTGGTCGTTGTATTCTGTCAAGCAAAACGTTAAAATTCGTCTTAATCGGTTTAAAACAATAGGTTTTCAATGCATATCCATACTGAGCAAAATATCAGATAAGACTTAAATAATCATTTTAACAAATAAAAATATTTGAGGCACAAGATTTATAATGTTATTATCTTTTGATAAACTCTTTAACTATTGCCAATTTGTCATTTTGCTATTTTTAGAATGCTCAAGGTTTGGTTGCTTTTTATTCTGCATATCAGCTGCTATGGATCAGAAGATGCACTTTGACAAATCCATTTATAAGTACGACTTTCTTTCAAAGGAAACTAAGGATTTCCAATATTCCAATACTAAAGCATAAAACAGCAAGAGTTTTATTGATGGGTATCAAGCGTAATTATGTGATTTCTGCATTTTTAATAGCAAAATATTATTATTTTAATCTTAATCAAAATCTTATGCAGTAAATCATAATTTAACTGCTAAATCGTTTCGAATTTCGAACTGTCATTAATGTTTATGACCTATTATCTACATCATTTGGATGTGAACGAAAACGAGAACTAATATAAAAACTTTCCAAAAAATATATAGAATCGTGGGAAACCCGAACATCAGTACTAATGAAATGGATGCAGAAATCATTGCCTCTTTGGAGTATTCAAAAAATATAAAAACTAATTAGCTTCAACTCAAGCATTATACGATAGAAAAAATTCCAGAACGCAGCGCATATGAAACTTCGACAATTCTTCTTTTATGAATTCCATGGACATGAATTGGACTATTTTGCTCATAAGGGTAGAAATTAGCAAATGTAACGAGTGTAAAAAGTTAACATTTCGCCGGGAAAGGAAGAAAATTGTCCAAACTAACGTCCGGGCAACGTGTGATTCTTTGTTCACCAATTTAATGTAATAATCCATGCAAACGGTTAAAAAAGACTACAGACTATGGCATTTTTAATTTGTACCCTAATCTACTTGCCTCTAATCTACTACATACTGGTATTTCTAATTTTATATTTCAATATAAATCATATAATTTAACATTTGAATTTATTCGGATAGTGTCAGGTTATCAACGACATAAAAAGGAAATACACACATGTAGAAAATTGTATTTGAAATAAACAGAATAATCCTGTAAGTACAATGGCGTATACAGTCCCATAATAAGATTTATAATCCCACTTTAACTATAGTAACTTTTGACTGAAGTATAATTCGAAAGAACACTTTAAATTCGGTTGTATTAAATGTATTAAAAAATAAAAAGTCATACCGGCTTGAGTAAAGTTAGATTTAAAACTTTAATACTCTAACTCACTAACTATGAGGACAGTAATTTTTCGGACATATAAATAAATCAAACAAAATAGCAGACTGAAATATAATAACAGTAATATAGTAAACAATTTATATTAGTAGTATATACAATAGTATTAGTATATCATATATATTCATGTACATAGGTATGCACATATATTAATTAAATGCAGTTGTAGGAGTACACAAAACTAAGCCTAAGGCTTGTGTTCAGCATTACGCAGGGTTAACAAATAAAATATAGAAAAGGATGATCAGCGTCAAATTCCTCTGAAAAATCCCTCATGTGTGCAAACATTAGCATTCCTTAAAACACAGAAAGAAAAATTAATTTCTTTATTTTGTAGTTTATTTTGTATTCATATAAATTTACCTGTAGCAGCTGCAGCTTCAGAGCCTTCCTCATTTACTTCAATGCTGGCTTTGTGAATAATTTTCGACACATAAATGTTTTCAGAACATTCGAACATGTTTTTGAAATCGGCAACATTGGTGAACATCTTTTTGATGCCCAGCTGCAAACGTAAAAACAAATTTTATTAAGTTTTTCGATAAAAAAGTATGTAAATATGTGCATGTATTAATTTATCTACTGAAAGCTTACAAGATACTCGTACACTGAATAGTAGAATATGAATGAAACAAAATATTCTATTTAAAAATTTTGTATTTGTAAGATTTTGGATTGAATGATCAGAATATAGTAGAATTTGTATTTAAAATTCGTTAAATTTCTTTTTCCGCCGGGCTCCAATGCTACTCTTGGAACGAGCATTTACTCCTTTAAATTAGGTTTGCTGACAAACCGATTTCAGTGCTGACACCTCCTGTGTTTTTTGCTATGTTATTACTTCTAAAATTTTTTAAATAACTATACTTAACTATACTTATTGCTATATATACTTATTACTATAACTATACTTAATTTATAAACTATACTAAGTTTAATAAACTATAATAAACTTAGTTTACAATTTAATAAGATAAAAATATAATTTATTAAAGTGTTTTTTAATAGATTAATAACTGGATAAGCTGGAACAAATCAATATTTTTAATACATCGGCAGTAAATATTTCATAAAAAAATAGGTTATCAGAAAGAGAAACATACATATCTCGGTACAACACATTTCTTGTATTTTTGAAATGTCACTGCATTATAATACTGCTTTAGATTAACGTAATCGATTTTTGTTTCGTTTTCATCATTAACCGGCTTCGACATTATTGGTGAAAGTGCCCACGAATAACACATTTTTGTTTCGATTCCATATGATATACAGGAAGGGATGATCAAGCTCACATTCCTTATCATTGTAAGGCATTGAGCTAAGCCTCATAACCATGCCTTTTAAAAGTGAAAAATAAAATGGCATTTAACAAAACACTATTTTTTGTTCATTGGTAAGGTTTACCTGTTGCAGCTACAGTTTCAGTGCCTTCCTCATTTACTTCAATGCAGCCCTTGTGAATAACATTCGATACATACATAGTTTCAGGATGTTCCAACATGTTGTAGAATTCTGCTTCACCATCGAACATTTTATTAACACCCATCTGAAAGGAAATAAGTGATTGGTAATTTTTCCACAGCTTATTATTACATATTCTTTGCGCATATATCTATTTTTTCACGTAACAATATCTGTTGTAATCATTCATTATAATTAAATTAAGACGGTTTCAAATAATGTTTTTACCTTTAGAAATTTTGGGCTTTCTTTAATGTTTTTGGTCTTTTATACTTTTTTATTAAACACTTTAACACTTTCTTTCAGTTTCACATAACATAAGTCATATTTAACAACGTTCATATTTACATATTATTATATATGATATTAAAACGTCGGCTTCGCAAAAATCTCTATAACAGAAGCAACGTTCTTTTCTATACATTTGAGAAAAAATTATAGCCTGAGGTTGTTAAATCTGACTCATAATAATAAATGTTGAGCTTACAATCGCTAAACTATATTTGCAATCTTCTTATATTTTTTAGCTAATAATGATTTCCAACCAACAAAAAAGAATCCCAAAATGTTTTGTACAACACCACAACCTGATTCACAATTAACAGATTGGAGCAGAAGGGTATTGTGGTGTATATATATGTACATATGCATATATACTATAAATACCTTTCGCAATGTATCTTCTAAGTCCACCGAAAAGACAATTTTAAATTTGGGGAATTTAACCATAACCTCTTTTGTGAACATTTTGTCAATCAGCTCGATCAGATTCACCATTTTTAGATTTTCAACCAGATCTTGTAAGCCATCACGACTATCAGGCAACAATACCAACATGGACAGATCGGAATCTGAGTAAGGCATCTCCAGTGCCGTGCAATTTAAGTTTTCGAAGTACCCGAAACCAAATTTTGCCTTCTGATACATGTATGTTACTTTCACTGATTCTTCTTGATTAATCCAGAAATCGTTTTCTTTTGTTAGTTTTGCATCGAACTTATTCTTCCAGTCACCTTTAAAGTAGATTGCATTAAGCAGAACCATGCGAGTGTCGTCACCGAGACAATTCCTGGGAATAAGATCGGTAATCTTGCCAGCAGTTTCCTGTTCTACCCAGGAATTGATTACTCGTGCTGCAGTCATTTTGTCGCCAAAATTTATAACTTCCGTTTCAGTCAAATAGTTTTCCTTTAGGGCGAGTTCATACGCAGGCTTAATTTTGCACATATTATGCATATACACTTTGTTGGCGATTTTTAAAATCTCACTTGTTTTATACTGCTCCAACACGTCCCGAAAACAAGCGGCCACTTTGGATGGTTCTTTTGAAATGAATTTCATGCCTTGCACAATTTCTTCGGCGGTCTCACCCTCTGCTCCAGCAAATGCCAAAGCAACGCTTATCTGCACAGAAAGTGGTGAAAAGACGATACATTTATTGATGGCACCAGAGGCCAGGTTCAGGAGAAGATCCATAGTCAGCTCAAGACCACCACGAGCGAACTGTAAATTAAAATCTGCCATGCTTTTGTTTGAAATGAAGTTAGTATAAGTGAGAAAACTCTACAAGCGTGCAGCAGTTAATATTGTAGGCGTAATGACAAAAACTTCTCCCTAACAATTATTTTAGACGGTATGCCGTGAATCATCCCATTTATAAAGATGACTGCACTGTAGGAATAATTAATTTATTTGGAATTGCTTCCATTGAATGTTCCCGTGGTGAAAAGGAAAGTAGACTTATGACAACGTTTACGCTTGTTAGTTTAGGTAAAGTCTGATAAAATTGCTCAATTTCTGTTCAAACTTTCATTTAAAAATTACATGTAATTGACAAAATATGCGATGCCTTCTAAATTTGTATTCTGTCACGAATACATTTTGAGTGCAAATAGTCAGCAAGCAATCCGTCTTAATTGATATTCAATTCAATTCAATTCAACTTTATTGAGACGATGACAACTTACTTATACAATAAATATATACAACTTAAATTATGCATGTTTACAAGTTTGGCAACTCCCAGGGCTGTAAAGTTTTGCCTTGTGCATGATATTTCGTAGAATTTTAACCAATAGTACAATTTCACGAGTTTGTTTATTAATTAAGATATGAGATCTTCTCGTTAAGTTTTATATAAAGCTCTTGCTCCCGGAGCTTTGCAAGTGTTCTTATAATTATTGGAAGCTTAATAGCTATTTGACTTAGAATAATAATAAGGTACATCAGGTAATATACATACTTGAAATAAGACTATTACAGAGGTATTTGAGTTTCGTAATATTAGATTAAGTTATTTTGTTTTTGATAAGGCACTTAAAGTCTACAACATTTAATATATTATTTTATATGAAATCACATTACATTACAGTGAAAGGAAAATTATCCTCTATTTTGGCAAGATGAACTATTCTGGTAAAACAAAGGAACTAAAGCAGATTGGTCATTACCTGCTAATATAGAATCTAAGTCAATTGAGTCTATACACAAAGGAGATAAATAATTTGCAGAATTCCAAGGCTCTCTGGATAGAGAAAAAAACGTACTACTTACAAGATCATTATCCAAGGTTTATAGAAAGAAGGTTACGCCACGCGCAGGTCCGTTATTTTTTTTCGTTTGACAGGGACGTCAAATGACGTCAATAAGTATTTGTATTGAAATTTTGTTTCGAGGCGCCTGCACACCGCTTATAACAATAATTTTTAATGTAAAATTTTGGTGATTGAATAATACCAATAATGAAGTGCTCTGTGAATTTTTGCAATAATGTTAGTGGTCAGGGTTTTGAAATTTCCATCAGTTGTTCGCTTATCAAAAATTTGGTGGGAGTTTTGCCAGCGAAAAAAATAATTCAAAACCAAACATGCAGACATCTGCAGGATCATTTTAATGTAAATTGCTTTAAAAATGAGTTGCAAATTAATATGGGTACGTAAATTTATTATTTTTTTTACCTTTTAATTTATATAACGTGCACAAAATTAGGTTATGCTAAACGTAAAGTACTAAAGCTTAAGCGTAAAGGCTTAAGTTTTTGTTGGTTAATTATACAGTTTACATTTTTGCATAAAGTAATTATTACAGTAATTATACATTTTTACACAAATGAAAGGTCTTTTAAATGCCTTTCCAACGATACGAAGAAAATGTAAGTATTTTGTATAGTTGAAGAGATACACTCTCGTAATTTCCAAATTTCAAAGGGATGTAACTCTGAAAACATACGAGAACGACAAGAAATGTAGCTTTTGTTGGAGTTACCGCATAAAACTACAACAACAAAAAAGCAAGAACAAAATCGGAGCGTTCGAGTAACAATAAACCTGTTCCACCTTTTCTTCATACGACTGTTCAAGTTTGTCATTTGTACCGTGTGTTGTGACCCTAGTGATTTTAGAAATACTTATTGACGTAGATGCGCAGAACGAGACCACTTTTCTTTGTTTACTGGCGTAACCTTTTATTCTATAAACCTTGATCATTATCTTTATAGCGTAAATTTGTTACGGATTTTTTCATAGCTCTTAAGGAGTATCTCATTAGGGGTTCAACTCCGGACTTATCGTAGATGTAGCTGTTCGCATATTTTTTGTTAAAAGATTGGAAATGTTTGTTAATACTTAAGCGCAGAATTTGTCTTTCAAACACTTCAAGCTCTCTCACCACCGACGGTGAGAACGAAAACCAGCACGGGAAGGCGTAGGTCACAACTGGTCTTATTAGGGTTTTGTAGAACAACAGCTTGGTTTCTCTTGAGAGGCCGCTATTGGATCTAAAATACGGCGTTAGCAATCCTGCAACACGCTTGGCTTTAGTCAAAGTAGACCTTGCATGATTATTAAATTTGAAAAGGTTATTGAAATTTATACCTAAGTATTTAATGTGTGTTTTGAATGGGATCCTAGCGCCATCGACGGCAAGATAAAGATTTTTACTGTCCCTAACCACTCCTGGAGGTCCTTTCCCTGATGCATTCCGGAAGCAAATACATTCAGTTTTACCGATGTTAAGGTTTAAACCCTATTTTTTATAGAATTCGTTAATTACCTGAATATGAGCAGAGACGGCTGCCAAAGCATCGTTGGGATATCTCGCGTGAGCATATACCATGGTATCGTCAGCATACAAAAGTGCAACTGAACTTGATGAAAAGTCTGGCACACGCAGGAAGTGAGGAAAATCATATAAAAATATGTTAAAGATAAGAGGGCCCAAGATTGAGCCTTGAGGAACTCCGCGCTCAACTTTCTTTAATGTGGATTTTGATTGGTTGATTTGTGTAAAAAAGAATCGATCAGTAAGAAAACTGTCTAGGAGTTTAAAGATCGTTGGAGAAAGATTGATTTGTATTAGTTTAAAGAGAAGACCATCCCACCAAACACTATCAAACGCCTTTTCAACGTCCAGAGAACAGCTGACAGTACATTTTTTGTTTCTAAGATTTTGAGTTATGTCACTGTGCATTTTCAATAGGGCGTGCACCGTGGAGTGTCCTTTTTTAAACCCAAACTGGTAATCTGAAATAGGATCAATGCCATTGTTTAAAGTATTTTCAATTTTGTTGTAAATTACTCTTTCAAGAATTTTGCCTGCGTTGGAGAGTAAAGCAATAGGGCGGAAGTTTGAAATGTCGATATTATTAGGTTTTTTCCTAATCGGAATTAATTTCGCGATTTTCCAACTTTTAGGAAAGTAACCATTATTCAAACAGTTATTTAAGATAATTGCTAAAAACTCGATAGTAGATTTGGAAAGTTTCTTTAGGAGAAAGTTTGAGAGATCGTCAGGACCAAATGACTTCTTGGAATTATTGTGGCTGAGGATATCTTTGATTTCTCCGGTGGAAGTAAAGAATTCAGGGAACGATGGAGATAGAGCAGAGTTGGAAATGTCGAAATTAAAAATTCGAGGTGGTAAAGTGTTTCTAAATTGATCCACTGTAGTTTCCACTTGGAGCACCAAGTTTTGATCGGAAGTAGGCCGACTTTTACGAAATATTCTCTCAAAGTAGTTTCCGAAAGTCGAAACAATGACTGGTTCAGTGGAATAAATGGTATTATTGATTTTTAACGACTCACAAGAGGAGCTCTTTTTCCCTATGAGATTGTTAATTTCCTTGAAGGCGGAAGGACCTGGTTTAATTTTAGACAGTCTATGTTGAAGTTGTTGATCAAGCCAAATTTTAACTTTCTCTTTAATTATTATTTTTAGTAGTGAAATTCCGGCTGAAAGCTCTTTATAAGATTGGTTTATCCTATTATAAGTAGCATGGAAAATTCGTTTTAATTTTTTTTGCCATTTATGTTTAATTTTGATGAGGTTAGTAATATCCTGAGGAAGGTTTTTATATTTATTAAAAGATGGACTGATTAGTTCAGAGTTATTTCGAGCAACACTCTGTATAGTTGAGTTGAGACTAAGAATATAGAAGTCGATCTCTTCCTTAGAAAGGTTTGAAAACTCTGGAGGGAGGCGATTAGCTAACTGAACGTCTAGGTCATCTTGGAATTTCTTCCAGTTGGTTTTTTGATATGATATAAAGATTTCTGGTTGCTTAAGAATGTACACAATTTCACTCATGTTTAAGTTTAAAAGAATTGCGTAATGGTCAGAGAATGATGGCAGCGTAGATATATTATAGTTTGGGTTCAATTGGTCAATAAGACAGTTTGAGACAATAAAGTGATCCAAAAAGGAGGAGCCATTTGGATACGAGGGACTATTGGGCGAAAGAAGAGAAAATATATGGCAGGATTGTGACAACCACGCTTCTAAGGCAATACCATTCATGTTTCTAAGAGCATCACCCCAGGAAGGACTTTTAGCGTTCAAGTCTCCGCCTATTATTGCTCCGTCATAGTTAGCTGCTATTACGCTGATTTTGTCTAACTCGGTAGTGATTGCTGCACGGGTTAAATTAGTCGGAAGATATATTGATCCCAGCAGAAGCGCTTTCATCGAATCATTCTTTTTAAAAGAAATCGACAGTAAGATACAAGGGAAATCGAAGTTTGTTGTGTCAATTAAGTTAAAGAGAAGATCTTTTTTTAAGGCTATTGCAACTCCCTGATTAGAATCGTTACGGAAAAAGTTATAGGAATCTAAATGAACTTTATGATTGCTTTTCAGGTGCGTTTCCTGAAGAAGCGCAACGAAAACATTGTGTCTTTTTAATAGTTTAAATAGATCGAGGCGTCTACTATTGTCCACCAAGGAACCGGTGTTTAAGGAGATGAAATGTTTACCCATCAAAGTTATTATTGGAATTGAGGATTACTTGGTCTAACAATTCCAAGTATGCCAGTCTCTTCATTTCGATAGAAATATCGCTGTTAATGTTCTTCATGAACTTTTTGACCCTTGCCACCAAGGAAGTTATATCCGAACAAAAAAGTGTAGTGGAAAGATCGAAAAAATCGGAGAACAATCCCTTAGATGCACCTGCAACAGAGGAGGGAGTTAGGTCAATACGAGAAGCGGGTTGCTTATTCTTGACAATGTCTGCGTAGGATACTCGAGTGTGTCCTACATCACTATTATTGAAAATTTTGCATTCTTGGTTTATCTGACTTATTTTCTCTCTATTTTTATTTATTAACTCCCTCCTTCTCAGCAGGTACATTTTGTATTGTGGACAGCCACGGAAATTTGCGGGGTGCCCAAAATCTTTACAATTGATGCAATAGGCAAGGGAACCCTCTTTTTTTATATTTTAGCACTCACCCGGATTGTGTCTCACACTGCACTTGACACAGTTATATACTTTCTGGCACAATTTTTGGCCAAGTGACCGAAGCTTTGGCAGCGCTTGCACTGCATAGGGTTGTTATTCTTTTTGGGTTTTTCCCAAGTGATACGGGAGTAAAAAAGGTATCTGAGTTTAAGAATTTCATCAGGGATCTTACCAGGGAGAAGTTGAACCAGAAAGAGATCAGAACGAAGCTATGATTCGAACTCCCCCAGGTGATGTTCATCCGACATAATAATCTATCAGCTGATATTATGAGGTATGTTCGATTTATTAATATAAGAATTGCTTTTCATAAGCCGATTTTTAATAAACTTTATTCTCTATCTATCTTTAGGTCTCTATCTAGGTTATAGAGAATTTTAAGACTCCCCCTTTTTCGAAATGTAGCCAACTTCACACATTCTGAAAACGTAAATAAATAAAACTGAAAAGCAATTTTGTATGGAGACCTGTATTCAAAAAAGAGGGAAATCTTAAAATTTGCCTATAACCCAGATAGAGACATGGGTAAAACCTGGGCAAGTGTCACTTGTATGGGAAAGAACTATACACCTCATTAAAAAACCCAGGTTTTAATTAATAATTCATTAAACTATAAAATGTATTACATATAAATGTCAAATATAAAAGAACGAATTTTAAGAAAAGAATTTTATTAAAAAAGCAGTAATTATTTTCAGTTCTTATGGTTTGAAATGTTTGTATTTTATTTATTAAATTTAAAGTTAAATGTTTGTTTAGTTGCCACAACAATTAAATATCTTTGAGAATAATTCCTTGATAAAATTTTAAAGAATTTACATGTTAAACGTTTTGCAAATTTAGATTAAAATAAGCAGCTAAAGCAATGGCTTTTATTTTTATATTATTTGTGCTACGTAAATAATATTTAATTTAATTTAATATTACAATGTAATAAAAAATAACAAATAAATAAAAAATATAAAAGATTTAGAAAAATTGTGTTTCAAATTATATTTTAAAAATCAAAAAATATTTTGCGATAAAGAGAAAGATATTTTAAAAATTTTTGTTTCAGTTTTTCTTTTTAAGAATACATATCTTTTAATCAGGAATCATTAATTCTAGAAGATAGAATTCCAATATTATTAATTAATGTGGTATAAAAATTAATGAAAATATCTCGTTAAAATTGAAAGAAATTTAAAATTTATTGAAGTGATGTAATAAAATGGCAATTAAAATGTAATGTTAATAATTAAAAATTTAATTAGTTTATTTTTTTAAATTTATTTATTTGCTATTTTAAATAAATAAAATTAATTTATTAAAAACCAATTTTTTCTGTTTGAATTTTATGTTATTGTATTTGATTTTTGATGGTGCTTTTATAATATAATATAATATTTATAAATCTAAATTTTGTTTGTTGGTTCCTTATTAGTGCAGAACTTATTAATGTATTTTCATATTTCATATGATTTTGGTTTCCTAACACGATATGAATGTCATGTCATATGAATTAATTTAAAATATTTTAATGGATGTAAAACCAATATTTCAAAAATAGATTTACACACAATTAATATCTCAGAGCCTAAATCTGTTATTTTGTCATCAGTTTGATGCATTTAAAAATTCATTTGATCTTCTGTGCTGTTTTATACCTAAACCACTGTTCTGTTCTGTTAATTTTATAATTAAAAAGATGCGGCAGTTTAGTAAGATGTTTAATACAGATACATTTCAATTTCATAAATTCAACTGATGGATGAAGAAAGTTCTGTGACAAAATTGAATATCGTAGTTTGAAAAAATTTAAAATTTAAAATACTTCATTCTACTACAGTTGAAAATCGATATATAGTATGTATGAATACAATAGTAATGTACAGTGTGGTAAATTTTAAAATAACTGATGATATTGAATAAAATTTTGTTCAATTATTATTCCCAGTTTTTATCAATTTGTACAATTGTTCAACAACAGCAAAAGCATTTTTTCTATTTTCTAAATAAATACTTCTTTTTAAATAATTGAAAAATAAAATTTTTAAATATATTTGTGATTTAATAAATAAACAAGATTTTAAGACATCAACATAATTCTTTTTATATTATTTTATTATTAATTATTAATATTTATCTTTTGCCAGCATTATTTTTATTCCTGTTGCCTAAGTTTTGAATTTGAATTTGTGAAGTTTGAATTTTTAAAGTGGTTAGGGGAATTATACAGATATAGAGAAAACACAAGAGAAGTTGAATCTCTGTGCGCTATGAAGAATTACTTAAAAAACTAAAAGTTTTGGGACAGTTCTTTGTTATTTCTAATAATGAGTTTCGTTTCCAGATTCATGATGGATCATGTATCGTATACACATAAATAAAAAAGAATTTATATAGTTATTCTCAAAAGAAAAAACCAATTTAATAAAGATGTTTTTATTCGATTTGTTTTAAGAAATGTAAAGTATTTATTGCAGTGATTTTATTATATTTAAATATTAGATTTTTTATTTAATTATTAAATATCAATAACTTCTTTAGAAATAAAGAGCATGTTATGCATATATAATGTTTTTTATATACATACATGAAATTTTTTGTTTTCTTCATTTGTTGTTTGTTATTAAATAGCGTTAATTTTAATTAATATAATTAAAGATTTAGAGTAGCTTGTAAAATGTATTAAATTCGCTTTTTTAAGATTATAAATTTTTTTACTTAGAGTTTTAGACTTTTTTGTATTTTATTTATATAAAAAATATAAACATAATGAAAATAAAATACATATAAAAAAATCGTGAAGAAGTGATGCATCTGGTTTCAAATTGTAAATTTAAAAAACTTTATTTGTTAAGTACGCTTTTTCAAAAAGAAATCATTAAAAATTACTATTTGTAGCCTTTTTCATTTTTTTTTATTAGTATTTTAGCTAACGAATAATTTTACAGTTCAAAACAAAGAATTTGAAATCGTTTTTTTAATTAGCAATTTTGTTTTTTTAATTATTTTACTTAAGATTATGGCAAATTTTGCTTTCCTTTTTTATATTTGTTTGAAGAATAAGTATAAAATCTATAGCAGTAGAAAATGTCAGCATTTATATTTGTATATAACTATATAATAATAAATGATGATATTTAAAAAAATAAGAATGAATTAAATTGGTTTAAATATGTTACAAATGCTGTTAATTATATTCACAAAATAATTCCCTGTAAAAATGTGTAGTTTAGTTCTTAGTTAAATATTAAAAGATGTAAGGAGAAAGAAGATGAAGCAATAGGCAGTATGGCAGAAAGATAGGGAGAGAGAGAGAGAGAGAGAGAGAGAAAGAGAGATCTTTTAGCTTTTCATTTGATTTTAAAGTTAGAGATTCCTCGCAACTTTCTATTAACTACAAACAGATAAGTGTTTGACTCAATGATGATTAAGTAATTTCTTTAATGGCTTCGAAATTTGTTCATATCTTTGCTGAAAATAAAAACATTTTTACACAAGACAACATAATTTTCTGTTTAAATTTAAGTCGAACTTGGATAAGTAAGATTAGGTAAGACGCAGTGGCGCAGCGTGGGGGGTGAGGGGAGCCATTGCCCCGGGCGGCAGAGCTATCGGGGTCGGTCGAAGTGGCCGACGAAGTTGGGTGCGGGGCGGAACATTTCTAACCGGCCCCGGGTGGCAGAAATTCACGCTACGCCACTGATAAGATGATGAGTAATATTAAGTAAGACGATAAGTAAAATAACTCGCTTAAAAGAATCTTAAAAATTTGTTTTCTTGTATATATAACAAAAGGCAATCGGGTATTTTACTTGATTGCTAATGACACTAAACTCGTACAATTGACGCCACTGAATCGAAACTAATCAAATTGAATACAAATTTATATATTCAAAATTGTATATATTCAAGGAATCTGTGTATTCTTAAGGAATTTGTGAATTTTAAAAACTGTTTCACTCACAACTCAAAATAGTATCTTGTATATTTTACTCAGAATAGAATTTGTATAATCGTATTGGAAGACAATATTTTCTTCATAACATGGATAGAAATTTCAAGTTGGTCTTTAAATTAAAGCAACTTGTTTTTGGTTCATAGTAATTTAGAGCAATTTACCTCTTCTTCAATCAATCGATTTTATAAAAGAAGCCATTGAACACAATATTAATTTCATGAACAATTTTACATTAATTTCTAATTAAAATTAAACCTTTTAATTACTTGAAATTTTAATACATAAAACAATTTTTATAATTGTATATTTAATATTTGTAATAAAAAAAATTGTATTCAATTCAATTTGATTCGATTCATTATATTTTTATAACTTATGGTTTTATAATGTAAATCCGTGATTTTATATGTGCAAAGAATTAAAAACAACGTTTTCATTCAATGTCAAATGGTAACGGTCTATCAGCATCATAATCATCTTATCCAAATTCGATTTAATTTTTGAATACAGTTTATATTTTGGTGGTGAAATACGATCAACGTTATTCTTTATTGTTTGTTTATCTTCTTGTTGTTTCTTTTCCCATAATTGCATAATTAATTCATTCATAATATTTCCTTATTAATTTTTTAAGTATTGCGATTTTTTTTTTAATCTGAGTTTAAAAGTGAATTTTTTTTTTTTCGACTTAATATTAGAGATTTAAATATACATTGTGTTTTCTTTTTAAATGTTGCAAATATTTAACAAATATAAAAATATTAAAAAAATTAAAAATATAAAGCTGATAGAAAAGTAATATAAAAAATATAGATAGAATTTAAACGTGGTGGATAGATTTTATAATTTTTGTATATTAATTTAAACATCCACAACCATCTTTTTGTGGATATCCGTATTACCAACAACCGAACAAAATTCATCGAACGATATTTTGCCATCTTCATCCTTATCAGCGAAGCATATAGTTTTGTCTACAATTTGTTGTAATTGTGTATCCTTAAGATTATTGCCTACCATCATTTTCAGCACCTGAAAGATTAAAATAGAAAAATTATATGCAATACAGTAAATAATAAAATTAAAAAGGGAATTTACAGACAAATAAAAATGTACAACATAAAGCAAGAAGAGTTCTTTATATAAATAGTTTCTTGTGCGGTTAGGTTAGTTAAGTTAGATTGGGCTAGGTTGGGCCAGGCAAGGTTGTGCTAGATTATGTTATGTTAGGTAGAGAAAGCGTGTGGTGCAGCTTTCGAAAAGAGCTACCACATCTACTCAGAGGCTCATATGATATATTGCGATTGCCTCCCCGATAGAGGTATGTACTCGTGGGCTAAAGAGTCGAATAACCCAGCGTAAGACCCGTCCAATCTCTCACTCACGTAGTGGACCAAAGCACCACCCTGTACTCTGAATAAATTTTAACAAATTTTCTTTTTAGAAGAATAGAAAACTTTAAGTTAGTTATCTTTAAGATCAATTGCATAGAAGGGTGACGTAACGTAATCATGAATTCATGTCTTCGAAGGGATTCACTTGTTTATATCCCTTCTCCTTCAGCTTTAGGTTACTTCTATGCCTTGTTTTAGTATAAAAAGTGGGAGTTTCTCTCGATCGGTTTCGTTCATTTGCAATCTCTTTTCCGTTTTTTTCAATCTACAGACAGGCGGATTTCTAAAGACCGACAGACATAAAGATAAACTAAATATACACCTTCCCCATCGGTTGTAGGATATACACATAGGCTGATAAAATGATTTATGGCAAAAGCAAATGCTTTTGTTTCTCTTCCTCTCTGAATATTTTTTACCAATTGGAGTTATGAAATACTCCTTTGAAAATTTACCTGAAACAATTCACCATTTGATATGTAGCCATCGTTATCCATGTCATAAATGCGAAATGCAAAACGTAATTTCGATAGCTTATCACCTTTTACACTGAACTGGGAAACACCTTGGATGAACTCTTTGAAATCCACTTCGCCGTTACCATCGGCGTCAAATATATCGATGACACGTTGCACCAGCGGATTTTGTTGTAATTCAGGTAACGACATAAACTCATCTACACTCAGAGCGCCGGAGTTATCGAGGTCAAGCTTTCGAAAACGTTTTCCCAAACGACGTATTTCATCGGCATCAACTGAGAAATATAGAACAGAGAGAAATCATATTAGTTCAACGTTACGGTATAAAATTCAAAATTAATATACGTATGTACTCGCAGTTGTAATGAAAGAATTAAAAGCACTAATTAAAAGTATCAAGCATTGATTGGATCACTAAATGAGTAAGAAACACTATTTCTAAATGGAAAGCAACTTTCATTATTTCGCTTTTATTTATACATATACGTTGCTATTTGTTGCCACCAACATTAATAAAAGTGTCTAGAAAAAGCAGTTCTATTTTACTTTTTATAAGTTTCTAAAAAGAAGTCTGTTCTTCTTTTTAGTTTTTCTATTTTGAGAAGAATGAATGCAGCCCACAATACAGAAGGTGGCCAAAAGGGACACGTTTTAAATACTATCCTATCCAACAAGTGCTAAGAGGCTGTTAAGATTCTATACTTTGGGCTGATTTCACTGAGTTATATTTTGTTGCTCTTGTTTTTGGTTTTTGTTTTAGTTTTGGTTACGGTTGCGGTTGATGTTAATGTTCCTGTGACAAACGTATTTTACATTAAAGTTCAAGCCTGAAAATGCTTCATACTTGGCAGTCATTCAAATGTCTGAATATTTGTAGATAATTTTTATTAAATATTTACTTCAAAGTGAAATAAATGCAGACAGATTAAACATCCGACATCACACATACAAAAATATATACATTTTTTCACTAAATCTAATTATTGTTTAATGTGTTTAATTGTAGCTTATAAATTTTAGTATAGAGAACAAAGAGTACTTTTTAATGCGTAAAAAATATTATAAGCTTGTAGTTTATGTTGTATGTAGCTTTATGATGTAAACAACAGCCATCATTTAATAGTGTTCATGGAAGCAACTCATAATTGATTAATGCCATTCAGAAAAAATTATTTCCTCCATCATCTTCTAGGAGAAACACCCGAAATGATTTGCATCACTTTCAAAGCCATTGAAGCTAAACATGTAATAGAAAAACCAACAACTAAAAATAAATTAAACAAATACTCGTAAATAAAATGATAAAACAAAACATGTGAAAATTCCAAAAATGATTTCATTCTTTATTAATTTTCTTAGAAATCACCAAAGCCATCTGGAATATCTGGATATTTATACGAAAATAACTAACTACATACTATTCATGTTTGTACATATAAGGAAAAATGAAAAACTTCTTAAGTTATTTTGTTTTTGTATTGCAAGGACATGACGTATAAATTACTTAAATTTGTGTAACTATATACCATTAAACGATTTTTATTAATCTATTTGTAACTGTTTTTATATTTATAACTGTTTGTAATCTGTGAAAATTTATTTAAATTATTTAATTACCACGGATAATTGAACCAAAAATCATTTAAAAACATTAGAAACAAATTACATATCATATTATCTCGTACAATTTGCTATAAAAATTCGTTTTATCTTGTGATTTTTGTGTGATTCTACTTGCATGTCATCTTGGTGACGGTCTATTTATAAATGCATAGAATTTATAAAAACAAACAGTGTTTAAATTCGAAAATAACATTTTGTACGTCTACGAAGTGGAGACAAACAGGCAGACGGCGTGAATACGGACGAGTGATGAATAAGTTTTTATTTTCTTCTTATGAAATCTAATATCATCACTGCTTGGTGAGGAAGGAACAATAACAACACATTATAAACATCCAGAGTGAGAAGATTTAATAAACTTACACAAATACTACAACATTAGTATATGCATAAATTCTATATTTTCGCTTGTTGGCAGCTTCAATATTTGTTGTTGAAATATGTTATTAGATTTATATTTTCATTAATTTACAGTTTCAATCAAATCTACATTTCAATCTTTTGTCTTTCTACTAAAACTTTATTGTCGACATTTAAAGGCCAAAATCTTCCTTGTTATTTCACTTTAATTATTCTATTTAATTTATTGTTGTTGACTATTAATTTTATACAATATTAGTAATATTTATTTATACGTATAAATGATGTTAATATACAATGTATGTAATGTATGTATGAATGCAAGGAAATTGTGCATTTTGATTGTGCACTTTTGAGAAGACGTGACATACTTACAGTTGGAACACATTTCCATGGGCAAAGATGTTTCATTACCCTGAAGAGAAAACAAAAGGAATTCTTTATTATCATCAATGAATTAAATGCATTTATTTGAGACAAATTAAAAATCACACAAATTTGCTACATACAACAAAAATATGAGTAATATCTCTGGGTTGATTTAAATAGAGAGTATTTACAAATTAAGCCTTGAAAAAAAAGACTTAATATAAAGATTGACCAGTTGGACCGATCCATACATGATACACCACCAATGATCGTGGACTGGGAGGGTTCCCAAAGGCGGAATGGTTCATTTTTCTGACAGGTATTTAAACACGACCTTTCTTCCCTCTTCCCGCACCGCCCCCGAATTCAATATTTTTCTTTATTTTCACGCATATACACGTGTATGTATGCTGTATCTAAAAATTCCTTCGACAAGAATATTAAAACAAATGTTACATAGTTGACAAAAAAAAATTAAGACTTTTAGTACGACTTAAAATTTTTCATTTTATTTTTTTCATTTTAATTTCTTTGTTAAAAAATATTTAAAACTCTGGGAACTCAGCCAATACTTGTATTTCACCTTATAACACTGTGAATTTTATACTTAATGTTTTTAAACGTATTTCCTTATTTTACTCAAAATAAATATATCATTTATTTTTTTTCATTACACTATTAGGATCTTGTATAATTTACCATTTTCGCTTTTTGTATTAAAGTCACTTCGAGAAAATATATCAATTAAATTTTATATTGCTTCTTTTAAATTTAGTTTTCACTTTGTTAAATTTGTTGTTTTTTTAGAAACTGGTTTTTTGTAAATTTGTAGCTTTGTTCTTATTATAAATTAGATTTGCTCAAATATTTTTCATGGTTAAAGGAATAATTCCTTTGCCAAAGATTTTTTACACAAATATTCGATATGACAAGCAATACACACAAACTAGCAAGGCGAATGACAAAAATGGCAAAAAATCTAATTGGAAAGATGTTGCGGTATTACCAATTGGAAATTTATGTGTTGTCAAAGCTTGTTGGAAGTGCGCTGCCTTATCGACTAAATCGATTTTACTAATCGAAACCCCAGCCAGAAGTTTTTAAGTACAATACAATATATATGATTCCGCATTGCAATATATTGTGATTCAGCATTTAGTTCAGACAAGAGTTTTTGAATGAACAAAGCACAAGACATATCGCGAAATTTTAGCTGTGAAGAAATGTTATGAAGGAATGAGTTTATATGCATGTTATACTGATGTTCCTAAGATTATTTCAAATTTGTAAAAAATTTTTAAGTCATTTCCTCTTTTTCCAGCCAATTTCAGGCATTTCGAAAAACGTAAAAAACTAAAACTGGAAGGCAATTTTGTATGGTAAGGAGCTTTGCAGACCGATATGTTGTCGATAATGCAGGTATATTGATAATACAGAACGGTTCAAATCAAATTTGCAACACATTGCGAAATTGTGCAATTGCAAATATTTATAGCACTGTTTGGTGATGTAATATGCTGGTTAGAAAACAGTTCATAATGTGGTGCTCAATTTACGAGGCTGTTTACGCACCACAAATTCTGATTAAATTAAAGATTTGTTAAAAATTTTCTCCATATAAATTTTTACATTTCATTTACGCACTGCTATATTTAAGTAGTTTAAAGTTTTGACAGACTTTTAAGAGTTTATATGAGTACCCACAATAACAGGTCTATTCTCGTTGTCATATTTTAGTTGACAACCATGTTTTTTGACAAGTTGTCAATATTGCTATTCTGACTGTCACATAAAAGCTCTTTTCTTTACGAATTTGACACGAGCCAAATAGCTACAACTACATTTTCAGAACAAAACAGCAAATGAACAGAAGAGAAACAGCAAATTTTTTTGTTATTTTTAATTTATTTATTGTTATTTATTTAAATTGTTATTTAATTTATATATTATTTGTTTAAAACCAGGTCTTTCAATGAAAATATTTTATAATATAAATATATAATATAAATATATTATTACATATTCTTTGGTGCTACTTACATTGAAAGATGTTTCAGGATCTGGTTTTAAACAAATAATATATAAATTAAATAACAATTTAAATAAATAAATAAACAATTTAAATAATAAAATTTAAATAAATAATAATATATATTGTATATTCTTCTATATTCAGCACATTCCACACATGGTGGACATGAACTGCACATAGTGCGCCAGTAGTCATGCTCTGCCGTAGTCCGTTCGTATTTTCCTCTGCCATTTCATGTTCTATTTGTCAAAAATTACATTTTGGTTTCTGTAACACTAAGCTTTTCAGCATGTTACTGCATTAAAGCTTTCACTGTGTCAATTGACAACCAGAATACCAATTTGAAAAGCATTGACAAGCACCGTGACAACTTGTCTTGACAATTTCATGTCAAGCTGACAACGAGAATTGCCCTGTAAGTCAGGCATTTTGAGTCTCACTGGTGGGTGTCACATTGGACATCTTGAGGCCGCCTCAGAAAAAGCTGTTTACGTTGCACCCTGTCACACTACAAAAAATTGTGCGCATCCTCAAACTCGTGTACGTGCAAGCGGTTGAGATGTGTTTGTAAGCGCTTTCATTTCAACAAAAGCACGGTACGGAATGATTAATTTGATGTGTCAGGAGCAGCAGCAATATTGTCCTTTACGTACTGTCTGTCTAAACCTACCGTATATTGGAATCTTATGAGTTTGCATTTTTCGAAATTTTTTAATCGTATTTTCCATTATTTGTTGCAATGACCTTCACCTGTTTTTACCCTTTCGGAAACCTCCTTTTTTTCAGGAATTTTCAAGTTTTAAAAAGGTTGACAGAAAGAGAGCGAGAGAAATTGCAACCTTTACCTGCATCTTGTTTTTTATTTGTAATTCTAAGAAATGTATCCTTTCTTTCCAAAATATTCTTTTGGGTTATTGATAAATATTTTGAGTAATTTTTTTAAAATAAGAATGGGCAATATTTTAATGTTTAAGAAATAAGTTACTAGAGCTAATAATAATAAAAATAAAAATTACATAATACAATAAAATCCTAAACGATAACAGTAATGTAAGAAAAAACAAATCAGCCGGTTTTTCCATTCCATACATTTTTTCTTTCTACCGGCATGCATGTTTTCTCAAGCGAAGCCTTTGCTGTGCATAACAAAACAGAAATGAGAAGGCAACAGATAAGAAAAATTTTTAGACCGTGCTTCGAGTTTTTATATATGTGGTAGTGTTTGACGCTCGTGAGCCCGTGGTTATGCTATCGAGCAAAACTTGGTGGGAAATTACAGGGCTATTCTCGTTGTCATATTTTAGTTGACAACCATGTTTTTTGACAAGTTGTCAATATTGCTATTCTGACTGTCACATAAAAGCTCTTTTCTTTACAAATTTGTCACGAGCCAAATAGCTGTTGACAACTACATTTTCAGAACAAAACAGCAAATGAACAGAAGAGAAACAGCAAATTTTTTGTTATTTTTAATTTATTTATTGTTATTTATTTAAATTGTTATTTAATTTATATATTATTTGTTTAAAACCAGGTCCTGAAACTCTTTCAATGAAAATATTTTATAATATTAATATAAAATAAAAATATATTATTACATATTCTTTGGTGCTACTTACATTGAAAGAGGTTTCAGGATCTGGTTTTAAACAAATAATATATAAATTAAATAACAAATTAAATAAATAAATAAACAATTTAAATAATAAAATTTAAATAAATAATAATATATATTGCATATTCTTTGATATTCAGCACATTCCACACATGGTGGACATGAACTGCACATAGTGCGCCAGCTGCTCTGCCGTAGTCCGTTCGTATTTTCCTTTGCCATTTAATGTTCCATTTGTCAAAAATTTCATTTTGGTTTCTGTATCACTAAGCTTTTCAGCATGTTACTGCATTAAAGCTTTCACTGTGTCAATTGACAACCAGAATACCAATTTGAAAAGCATTGACAAGCACCGT
This sequence comes from Myopa testacea, assembly GCA_949629155.1. Classification (NCBI taxonomy): domain Eukaryota; kingdom Metazoa; phylum Arthropoda; class Insecta; order Diptera; family Conopidae; genus Myopa; species Myopa testacea. The sequence goes on from OX451346.1 coordinate 49,093,585, forward strand.
GACAACTTGTCTTGACAATTTCATGTCAAGCTGACAACGAGAATAGCCCTGTTACTCTCATTTTTGTGATCGGAGTCCGTGCAAAAAGAGTGGTTACGCTTGTGCTTGACCCACGCTTGCTGTCTTCAAATAAGTATATTTGTTCTCACCTTCAACAGCAACCCGTCTACTACACAAATGAGAAAACGTATTATTTTAGATGTTGTTTTCGACGCGATGGAAGACCAAATGTTTATATTAATTGAAATGTGTTTAACATATATTAAGTCGTAATATTTTGGAACGATAATCACAGGAATATAATTGATAGATTTATCAGTTAATTCCATTTTTTCACTCCATTCCACTCTTCAGTACTTTTGTGAATATTGAGACTAAGCAACACCGGTTTGCTTGGTGTCCTCGGTGTACGCTAGACCGAGTTTTCGTGCTCGGTGTGAGAGAGTGATGTTGAGCACAGAAAAATATCCCGTTCTCTCTTTTACACACAAAACAACAACAAAAAGTCCTACTTGCCAAGCAAAACTCGATAGCATAACCACGGCCTGAGGCAGCCAAAATTTTAGCGCTAACGTTGAGGCGAACGTGGGTTGAAAGCTGTTCCACTTTTTGCAATCAACCAATCAGAGCGTGTGAGTCTGGCGCATAGATGCCCAGTGTGACACCCACCACTGAACTCTCGATGTAAATGGCCGATGTTACACGTGAAAAACAATGCCTACATCAGTCACTTTGTTTGATAAATATCACATGCCACGAATCCAATCAGATTGAGTGATCCACGCCTCGCGTTGACCGGTATGAGATCGACGAATATCTTTGATGAGACAGTGAATTTCTTGATAATGAACTGTTCTCCATTGAAGTCTCGTTAATGTAAAATGGTTTACTTTTCAGTTCCTGGCTGAAATTAGCACTAACCACAAGAAAAAATAATTAATGGTAATGCAGTCAACATGAAAGCATGCAATATTACGACGATCGTTATGGTACGAAAGCCGAAGTTTTCTCATTTTCTGCAATCGCATTCGTCAACAAACGATAAGTTTTCAACTTGAGGGATCGAAATATTTGAAGATAAGAATTTTTTTCATCCCAAGTGATAGTTTTCTTGGAAGATTGAAATTATTTTGAACGTGAGCAATATGTATTTTTTTGAACATAGATTTATCATTGAGGATGGAAATATTGTTAGCTTCAGTGAGGGATATGAATTGAGCGGTATAAAAAAGAAACGCTTTCCGAATCCTGATCCAAAGCTTTTTCATGTCTCCTGTGACGTAATGCTGAACCATTCTAGGTAATGCAGTGAAATGTAAAAAATTTATAATTAATACGTGCGTGCAATTAGCAACGATTTAGGGTGGTTTATATATTACCGCTGCTGGTTGGATTCCAATTATGATGATTTTTAGGAAAATTGGCATATATTTACGTCAGGCATGAGGCTAAAATTATATTCTTGTTATGTACGTTGGTGTAGTTTTTGGCGCTGACCCCAACAACAACAAAAGTTGTTCCCGGATTTAATTGGGGTCAGAGTTATAACCTCTTGAACTTTGAAAGTTAACCGCCGATATCTTTTAAACTATAACAGATATGCGTATGATATTAGTACCGTTATAAAGGTATTAATAATATCTTTCGTTTATGTTAAATAGTATTTTGCCGAGAATCATTTATTTTCGGAGATAAACACAATTTAAAATTTTTAGTACTATTTTTTTCTATTCATTAATTTTTTTTAAAGTAAAATGTATAATTAACTTACATAATTATTCCAATACGAAGATAGTAGAGCTCCTTACCTTTGTATAGAAATTTATTTCACGAAGATCGGTGCAGGCATTTCGGAGAAAACTCATTTTCAAACTTACAAGAAACCACTTTTGGAAATTATACTGTTATACATTTTTTCAATTATGAAACTCTGGTACATTTCATTATGGCGGAGATAATTTCTGTACTATGTTACACAAAATATTTTGAGTTTATCCTAAATTTTCAAACTTACAAGAAACCACTTTTGGAAATTGTACTGTTATACATTTTTTCAATTATGAAACTCTGGTACATTTCATTATGGCGGATATAATTTCTGTACTATATTACACAAAATATTTTGACTTTATCCTAAAATGAAAATATTTTATGAAAAATCGCGCAAATAAACATTACAAAAACGGTGCTACAAGTAATGGTAATCCCCGATTTAAATTCTCAACAATTCACTCCACGTTGTAAGCTCAGTAGAGTCGTATTATTGAAAATCCGTATAGTAGTACGATTCAAAAAAAGTAAGTTGTACTTACGTTTTAAAATGCATTTTCTCCGAAACTCCTGCACCGATCCTGGTGAAATAAATTTCTATACAAAGCTAAGGACCTCTACTATCTTTATATTGGAATAATTATGTAGCTGAATTATACATTTTACTTTAAAAAAAATTACTGAATAGAAAAAAATAGTACTAAAAATTGAAAATTGTATTTATCTTCGAAAGTAAACGATTCTGTACAAAATAATATTTAACATAAATGAAAGACATTATTAATACCTTTATAACGGTACTAATATCATATGCATATCTGTTATAGTTTAAAAGATATCGGCGGTTAAATTTCAAAGTTCAAGAGGTTATAACTCTGACCCCAATTAAACTCGGGATCATCTTTTGTTGTTGTTGGGGTCAGCGCAAAAAACTACACCAACAACAACAACAACAACAACATTGGAGCCTCATGCCCGTCGTAAATATGTTCCGAAAATATATTAAACCTAAATTACTAGATTTTTTACAATAATCTGGGAAATAAACCTCTAATTTGGGTTAAATAAGGCGCCTGTCGATCTCACCAATGTTGTTGATTTTGTAGTGATTATTGTTGTTTTCCGTGCTGATCCCAACAACAACAACTATTTTTAGAAAAAAATTAATGAATGGAAAAAAATATTATTAAAACTTTAAATTTCATTTTTCTCCAAAACTGAATGGTTTTCGCGAGAATATTGTTTACATAAATGAAAGACAATTGGATTACCTTTCCAACAACACCAGTAACATAGAGGTATCTTATATAGTTTAGAATATACAGACATACAATTTTCAAATTTCAAAGAGCTCCAGAACTAGAGGAGAGCAATAAAAGTTGTTGTTGTTGTTGGGGTCAGCAACAAAACAACAACAACATTAGTTAGGTCGACAAGCGCCTTATCTGTTCCCCTAATTTTTCAATAAAAAATACTCATTACTTTTTCTTATTGCAATTATCGGTTATCTTTAATAATTTTACCTAAAAATCATTATTCGTTCCACCCAGCAACGATAATATATAAGCCACCCTAAATCGAAGCTAACTTTCGTTGCTAATTGTATGCACGTCTGTCTGCGACAGCTTTATTGCTGCAAAATTTCCATTTGTTGTTGCAAACTTTTGGCTTGCAATTGCAGAAGAAGCTAATAATAACTAACTAATTGTGTTTAAACAATTTCTTGAAACGACGAGCGACAGCAATACACAAAACATATAGAAAACTAAACTGAATTAACCCTGCAAACATTTTCGATCGCGGAAGGCTCTTCGGCGAATCGCCAGGAAGATCGAAAGCAATCGCCGACGAGGTAATTTTTGAATCTTCCGCGATACATTTATTGTATGAACTTGAATCCTCACGGAAGATTCCCCAAGAAGAATCTTCTACGACTCTTCCAGAAGAATCTTCTACGACTCTTCCAGAAGACTCTTCTACGACTCTTCCAGAAGAATCTTCTACGACACTTCCAGAAGAATCTTCTACGACTCTTCCAGAAGACTCTTCTACGACTCTTCCAGAAGACTCATCTACGACTCTTCCAGAAGAATCTTCTACGACTCTTCCAGAAGACTCTTCTACGACTCTTCCAGAAGAATCTTCTACGACTATTTTTTCCCCTACACTTGAATAAAAAAGTTATATTTCATATCGAAAACGTTTATTAACAAACTAAGGTTTAATTTAGAGAGTTTTTTTAAACAATGTTAGAAAACAACAAAAACGAATAACAATTTTTTTAAATGAATATTTAAGTAATGAAAATTCAAGGAAGCAGTAGAACAGAAATAATGAAAATGTATGTATTTAAAGAGTAATTAAATAATTAGTTAATTATATAATTTTTTTTACAGAATATTAAAGTAATGAAAACTTAAAAAATAGTAAAGTAAAATAATCAAAATAAGCAAACAGTAACAAAATTAGTTAATTTTTATGCGCTTCGAGCAACGGTCTTTAGCATGTACAAAGTGTTGCTGAAGAACGTGATTGACTTGCTTCTCCTCACAGTTATTGAATTTTTTGTGACATGCATCTATAAAAAAAATTAAATTAACGAACATTAATACAGTTTTGTGATGGGCTTAATTTAATACCTTTAATTAGCTTAATGAAGAAAAAATCAGCAATACTACTTTTCTCTTTGGTACCCCTCCAAGAATACTGCATTGCCAATTCGTCGTTTAGAACTTTTTTGGCAATTGATCGAATAAATTGAGAAACGCCTTCCCCTCCGATTTTTCTTATCTATGCAGTCTTATGCATGGAAATTTGTAGTCATTTGTTATTAAAAAATCTGTAAGAGCATCTTTAACTCCATAGTGTATGTAAGTTCCTGAACCCATATTTCGTGCGACTAAATCTTTCGGAGTTTTCTTCAATGTTCTTGCGTCTTTGGGAACTAATATATTATCACTTCTCAATACCAATAGCAAATCGTTAAGTGCTGCATTACTAATTGAATGCTTCACTGCCCAAGCTGCAAGGTCTGCGTTTAAATTTTTAATGTTCGGTGCAGCTAAAATTTGTCCATTGGTGTCAATTTCTGAATTATCGATGTTTTTTTTTGCATTCTTGTGATTAATAAGGCCAATGTCTATATTTTCGGTTTCATGTTTGTCTTCCATTTTCTTCTCCGGACCGAATACATTTTCCATGATTCTTTTTGCTTCTCTCTTGCTTGCTTGACGAATAACTTTTGACGCCATTATTATTAAAAAAATTGCAAGAGCTTTTGTTTAGCACATAAACAACCTGAACAAAACTCGCAAGAGCCTACAAAAATAATTCAATTTGTGAATTCACTTTTTTTCCGTTGAGGACGATTTCACTTTGACTATCACGGAACGATTTGGAGGACTGCTCCAAAAAAAAAAAGATTTATACGGAAAAACAACTTGGAAATCACGACTTACCTATGCAAAAGTTTAGCTCCCAATATCTTTTGAAATTCACTATATATAACTATTTTATATATATACTTTAATATTTTCAATATTTTTAATAACGATTAATATTTTTTTGATAATTGAAATTTTCAATTTTTTTTTCCTTCGTTGAAAACTGAATTAAAAATATTTGACGTTTTTTAGACAGGAAAATGAATGATTCAAAAAACATTCGGAAGAGTTTTTATCATATGTACGATTATTTTTATAAGCATCTTCTAGAAGAGTCGCGGAAGAGTCGCGCAATAATCGTAAAGGCGATCGCTCTTCTAAACATCTTCTGGAAGAGTCGCGGAAGAGTCGCGTAATAATCGTAAAGGCGATTGCTCTTCTAAACATCTTCTGGAAGAGTCGCGTAATAATCGTAAAGGCGATCGCTCTTCTAAACATCTTCTGGAAGAGTCGCGGAAGAGTCGCGTAATAATCGTAAGGGCGATCGCTCTTCTAAACATCTTCTGGAAGAGTCGCGGAAGACTCGCGCATTCATCGCGCTCGTCCAACAATCGTCCAAATGTTTGCAGGGAAGCTATACCATTTTTTATTGCGAAAGATTTCTATTTTTTCTTTTGTATGATAACCACAGAATTATAAAATAAACGTTATAATGGCATCATCGTCAGTTGAAAAACTGGAGTACGAAATCTCGAGCTATTCGAGCTTTTCAACGAATTATTTTCCAGAGTAAGTTAAAGCCAATGAAATCGCAAATTCAGCTCTTATGAAAATCGGACATTTCATATTGAATGACCTAATAATTAGCGCTGAACCGTAGATATTTGGAATGTATATAATTATATTTTTAAATGCTTCTTCCCCTTAGAAATGTGCTCGTAGACTGTCCTAGCGATCAGACGTCGCGCTGGTCGGTCCAAACAAACACCCCGCCACAATATCTTATCATAAAACTGAAGAAACCGGCTGTTGTTAAAAAAATTAAATTCGGAAAATTTGAGAAATCTCATGTTTGCAATTTAAAGAAATTTCGCATTTACGGTGGCTTACAAGAAGGGCAGATGGACCTGCTGCTGGAGAGGTTGTTTCTGAGTTTGCAATTAACATTCTTATTTAAATAAATAAACAACATGCTAATATTTATTTCTTTAGCGGGCTTAAAAACGACCCTAAACCCGAAGTATTCAATTTACGCTATCGCACTGAGGATGGTACCGCAAATATGCCAATTTTATATATAAAAATTGTACCACTTTTATCTTGGGGACCTACTTTTAATTTTAGCATCTGGTATGTTGAGCTACTTGGACAAGATGATCCCATGTATACGTGTTCCAGCATGAAGAATTATAATGCGGTAAGAAAGTGCTTTTAAAAAGTGCAAATCTCGATGAAATTGAAGTCTGTATTAATGCTTTATTTGCTTTTCAGATGCGTGAGGTCGAAATAATTAAATTATGTTTGAAACATTTTCGTCAGCAGGGATACGAGGCCGCTTTTAGAGCGTTGCAGGACCAAACACAAGTTCCACTAGAGAATCCACTAATCAGTCAGCTGCATCAAAGTCTAGTGAATGATGGAGATTTTAACAAATCTGAGGAATTTATAGAGAAATGCGTCAATGAAGGTTTGATGGATGCATATTTAAATCGGCAGGATTATAAACATTTTTGGAGTTTGCAACAAAAGCAAAGCACTATACAGCCAGGTAAGAAATTAAATCCAAGAAGTTTTAGTTTATAATTCGCTAATAGTTGATGCTTTAAAAACCCTTTTTAAATGCTTATATTTAGATTTGTTAAGGCTAAAAGCCACAGATCTATTTTAGGCACCAATATAAATTCAAAATTTCAATAACTTATACCTATAAATATATTATGGAACATATATATGTATATACATATGTTTATAGATTGATATTAAGGTATACGAACGTTTTTATTTCAATATTTCGATCAGTGATACTTTAGATAAAAGCAATAAATTAATACGGTGGTATAAACTGGTGTAATTTGCTTCAGGTACTCGTGGAGGTCATCAGCTTGTTATGGACACTAAAAAGCGACAGATTTACTTGTTCGGGGGTTGGGACGGTTACAAAGACTTGAATGATTTATGGGTCTATGATATAGAGACGTGTTGCTGGAGCTTAATTTTCCACCATGGCGAGCAGGACATCAATTCACCAACTCCGAGATCATGTCATAAAATGGTTTTCGATCCCGTCAGTGGTAATATTTTTATGGTTGGACGATATTTGGATAATTCGGTACGAACAACGGAGTATATTAAGGTATGTTTGCACTCCTTTGCAGTTGAATATCCTTAATAGCTTTATAAAATGATTCAGAGCGATTTCTATTTGTACGACACTGGAGCGCGTGCGTGGATGCAAATCTGTGATGACACCAGTCAAGTGGGTGGTGTTCAGTTGGTCTACGATCACCAGATGTGTATTGATGTTGATAAACGCACAATCTACGTGTTCGGTGGCAAGATATTGACGCCACGAAGTGTATCAAATGCTCCGTCCAATGAGCCAGAGTATTCCGGTTTGTTCGCTTATCACATCGCAACAAATACGTGGACACAAATTATGGTCGACTGTCATCATCCGAGTGCTGCGAATGAGGGGGTGCTCTCGATCAAGTCTCGAATAACACACTGCATGGTCTTCCATAGTGTGAGTTGGAATTCTTTGAAACTGGACACTTTTATGTATCAGAAATTTGAGTTTCAACTTGTTTTATTTTTTTTTTATCGCAATAGAAAAATAGAAAACTCTATATATACGGTGGACAACGTGGCAAGGAGGACATCGAGGATTTTATCTCTTATGATGTTGATACTCAGTCGATTTGTATCCTCAATCGAGATCAGAGTATAAACGATATGAAAAACAAACCTTCGCCGGGATTCACTTTGAGAGCCACCATCGACTGTGATCGGGATGAAATTTATGTTTTTTCGGTACTAACAAAAAATAGAAAGTTTATATAATATAATATTTCATTATATTTTATATACGGATATATAGTCATATGTTTATGTCAATATTTTCTTTAGAGCTTAAGCAAACAGAAGGATCGTCGTGATATTCAACAAATTGATTCATCGAACTCTTTTTGGGTTTATTCACTAAAGACCAACAAATGGTCACGTATCTACACTTGTCGTCATAGTGCTGTGGTTGAAAAGTTCATGGCCGGATGTAATGATGCTCTCACTTTAGAACCGTGTCCACGGTATGCTCATCAATTGGTGTACGACGATGTAGTCAAGGTACGTCAGAGTTTCATTGATATGAGGTCGTTTAAATTTAATTTGCTCGTGATTTGAATAAAAAATTCGTGTTAATTACAGGTTCATTACCTCTTCGGAGGAAATCCAGGAAAACCAACAAATTTACAGTTGCGTTTAGATGATTTTTGGGTGCTGACTCTGCAGAAGTAAGTTTTAAATTCTCTTAATTGCTATAATTAATAATAAAGTGTAAATAAATCTAATTTATCTGCTATGTAATGTATCTTTCTTTTTTCTATAGTATTTATATCCTTTATTTTAAAAACATAACTTCTATCGATAGGCCAAAACGTGCAGAAATCTTGGAACAATGTCGCTATCTACTTCGGAAACAAAAATACGAAGAATTGATTAAAATTGATCCCATAAAAGCTATGGAATATTTGCGTAAAAACATTTCCGAAGTTATCGATCACTCAGATGCAGAACAACTGAAAAGTGTGAGTGTTTAATGTTTAATAATTTGTATTTTCATTTCATCACTTTATCCTCAGTTTCATAAATTGGCATCGTTGCTTTTTATGACAGAAGAACTAAAAGCAGAAGACCATCTGCTAAAAACACGTTCAATAGAGTGTGCAGTTGTTGCTGTTGATTCTGCTGAGTGCAGAGTGCAAACAGAAGAAATGGGAACGACTGACACAGACACCGAATCATCTGAGAGCTCCAACCTAACTTCAACATCGTCTTCCAAGGATAACCTAACTACATATGCTCAAATTATAACTAATCCATCACCTAACAAAAGCTGCCAATCTGGCGACAGTTTCTCAGTAAAAAGTCGCCGCGCATTTCTTTTCAATAAAATTGTTCGTTTTATGCCAATACACATGGTGCAGCCGGAAAAAAATCTCAGCGACTTCGTAACAATTTGATTGTCATTGTTAATAGTTATGATCATGACGCCAATGATGATATATTTTGTGATTGATATGGTGAGGTTGATATACATATTCTGCCTACGTTTTGTATGGATAATGTGTGAAATAATACGGAATATGGCTAATTTATTTATTATAAAGCCTTATTTTGTATCATTCATAAAACATTTTGTATAAGACTTGAACTTGTTACAGATTGCTTGTTTGTTTCATGTCTGTTTTACTGAATGCAAGCGAGCAAGCAAGATCGCTTAGATAAACAATTTCCTTAGCTATATAGTACAAGCTGATGACAGCAACATGTGATACACAATCAAAAATGAAATATGTAACTTGAATTTTTTGTATGCTTAGACAAAAATGTAATTAACATTTGAAGTATTTGTAACTTTTCATTAAATAAAAAAATCTAAACTAAACATTTAAAAGTTTCATAAACGATTTACTTTTCCAAAACAAGAAATAGAGAAGTGGGATGGATTTAAATAAAAGGTTGGTTGATTTGGTTTCAGGAAAAACAGACACTTGGGCCTAAGCCAAAGAGGGACACAATTTTTAAATGAAGATTTACGTGGTAAAGTAATTCATGTTATTTATTCTATAACTTGGATTGATCTTTGTGGGACATGAAGATTAAATACACAAGGACTATGTAGTTTACAAAATATGATCCTCCTGTAAAAGTGTTTTATGTAATTTGAATCGTCTTCTGAACACATTGACATGCGATATCTTGATTCATGATTATTATGGGCTAAAAATATAGTCGCATGTTTTCCAGATCCTGCAAATTTGTCCTGAATTTATTGTGAAACAATGGTGGGTCCTTTGAAGCGGCCCCGCAACCTAACAAATCCATCTTAACCCATTTCAGTATTATCAAATGATTTCTTATTTAAATAATAAGGTTTAAAAGCGATTTTGTGCAAATTAAACTCCGTTGTTTATTATATACTTTTTTCAAATTTCGATTTTATTCTCATTATTCATGTACATATATATACATATATGTATATTTTGAATCGTTTTACAAACCTCAGTGTTTTATTTTTCTTTTGCTAATATATCAATATTTTTTGTTCTTGTCCTTCCATTCGGTTTTTATACGTATCAATTATTAACTATGTTGTGTATGCGGTATTTCTTCATTCATACACGTTTATTTTGTTTTTTTCAGAGAAAATTTGTATTGTATGTATGAGGGTTTTTTAATTTCCGTTTAGCTACAATAAATAAAAAATAAAAAGTTATTCCAAGAGTTGATTTTAATGCAGCATAAATATATTCATTTACATTCACGTGTATAGGTTTATATATTATCTAATGAAGACTTCTATACATGTTAGTATGCACTTGTATACATATACATACATATCTATGAATACGTTTCTTTGTTCGTTTGGATGTATGTATGCACGTGAGTTCAATAAATGCCATGCTTGCTTGTGTGTGTGTTTTTGCGGTTAGGTGGATTATATTGTGTTTGTGGTTCTTATAATTAATTATGCAATAGATAAGGAATACATAATTTAATGGATGCGAATTGTTCGAGTTCTTATTTTATGTATGATGGCTCTTTTATTGCAAAGATGCTGGTTTGCTCTTCTCTGGAATCTCAGTAAACTTTACGACTTTACTGTGTAAATAATGTCCAGCTTAAACTAATGCATAAATACTTTGTTGAATTATTGATCAATTCATTTTCATATTTTAAGTATTTCACTTTATTATTATTGTTCTTATTAGTGTTTATTATTATTATTATTAGTGTTCATTACTGTTATTTTTAGCGTTTATTTTTATTACAATATTATTATTTTTAAACAAAGCTTACATTATGTATTATTTTTTCAATGCATAGAATGCTTTTACTGATGTGTTAAATTACTTCATGTAAATACATATTTTCAATACATTGGAAGAATAATAAACGTTTTTACGGTTTTTGTAGTTATTATTTGATTGAATCTGTTTTTCGATTTATTTCATTGAATTTGCATTTTAAGAGTTGAGATATCTGCCACATGAACATCCCCCACATAGACACACACACACACACAGAGACACCACAGTTACAAGCCTCAAACTTGGCCCATGTGAAAATGTTTGATTGATTGGCTGTGTAACGCAAGATGTGGATCTGTGTGTGTGTTCGTTGTTTATTGTTTTTCATTCTTCAATCATATTTCTTTAGCTTTTCAAATTTCGCTTTTCATATTGCACTTTATAAGATCTTAAAATATAACATTCTCCATTGATAGATGTTGCTGTTAGTCTATTTTATGGACGATATGAAAAATGTGATTTTATTCTTTAACTATAGTTTAAGAAAAATTATTGTTTTAGTTCTCAAAATTCAATGAAACAAATCGATGTTTTTTGTTTTAAATGCTTCGAATCAATTATCGTATTTTTTAAAGAAGGTTTTATCTATAGATCTCATGGCTTTCTTATCTTAAACTAAATAAATAGTGAAATCTTCACAAAAGCAAAATTTAACTTAATAATAAAGATGATGAATAATGATAATAATGCAAAATGATAATGATAAATATAACACGAATAAATATTATTAATAAAAAACAATAGTAATTGAAACAACCGTATTTATTATTCGTTATTAATTAGTAATAATAATAGTAGTATATTTAATTTAGTGTAAATGTATTAATTAAAGTTTAGTGCTCTCATTTCGTAATGAATTTCATTGTATTATTCATCATATTAACCTGAAACCTAACCCAAACAATTTAATTTAATATAACAAATTAAAATTAAAATTTTCACCTTTAAAATGAGAAATAAATTATAAGGAAAAAACGTACAAATACTTTTAATAAAATAAATCAAATGAAGGAACGCAGTAATGGTTTTTCTCTCATTTTAGTTAACTTGCTTTGCATTTCTTTATTTATGGATGTATTTCTATGGTACTTAATGTCTAATGTTTAGATAAATACACGATATACATACATATAACATAAACAAGGAATTCGTAAAACGAAAAAATAAATAAATAATAATTATGTATACCGTTAAATAAAGCTTAATCACATACATATAATTATTAACACACACATCTTTACTATGTACACAGGGCGTGAGGAGCTTAAGACGTCAGCAGAAGATCATTAAATAGGAAAGAAAGAAGAAAAAAGAAGAAATGGTACAAAAAACTGATCGATCAGTGAAATCATTCATCAAACTGCGAAATTCTATAAACAGTTGTTCTATGAATCACTCACACCCACCCTGTATATCTTAGAAATAGCTAGTTCATTCTTTCCTTTGAACATTTGTATAAATTTTCACAAATTATTTGTGTATCGTTTTTACAAAGTTTGCTGTTCTTGTAATATTTCTGGCTTTCAATAAAACCACATTCTTTAACCGATTTGCTGCAAATTAATAAACGACATAAAACAATGTCAACGCAAAATAATAATTTTATAAATTGAACTTAATTACAATGAAAGAAACTAACTGATGCAGGGACAGACACGGATACAGATAAGCGCTTTATTGTTTAAAGTAATTAAAGAAGATTTACACACTTTTCTTTCTTTTTTCAGCTTCTCATATTTAGTTGAACAGCAGTGAAGGTTGAACGTTTCTTCAATTCTTCGGTGTCGACACCGATTCTTGGGTATACATTCATTATAGTTAAATTGCAGTACAGTACAGAGTTTTTCTTAGTCTAAAACAGATTCTTTTATCAAAAGTAGAACGAGTTGTAGCAGCAGCAACACGTCGACGCGTCTATCGAGTTATCGAGAGGCGATGCGCATCGATGACTCCGACGAAGAGGAAGAAGAAGAAGCATTTCGGCCTCTGTTCGTCGATAAACGCCTCAAAGTGTGCGCTGGATACGCTTAACTTTATATCTAACTTAATTCTAAGTGGCTGATTTATATATAAACCGACCTTCCTTGTGTACAGGTTCTGAATACATATATATATACATTTTTATATATATGTATATAGTTATAATCTATACAAATGTGCGCGTGTTTACAACAGCAAACTTTTGCCATCAATCATTACAATTAAATCTTTAGAATTCTACTTTAGTACATAGTAAATGATTTAGTTTTCATTTGAAAAATGTCATTGCTTAAGATTTAATTGCAACGGCAAAAGAATGCTTTTAAAAGTGTTGTTGTTTTGTAGTTTGTTTGGTTTGACTGCTGCAGCAGATAACAAAAATTGTTGCAAGACTTTTTATTTAAACTTTTGGAGATTTAAAAATCTTAGGTTTTAAAAATCTTCTTGCGTTTTGTTTGTTTTTGTTTTTGTTTTTGTTTTCCTTTTTATTTTATTCCTTTATTGATTTAGCAAAAAAACAAAAACATAAAATGTTAAAAATGAATATCGTATTTTTAATTGAATTTTAATTGTACTAAAATTACAATTTTTAATGTTTTTGGGAACATTAAAATCTGTTGTTGTTTTTGCTGTTGTTGTTGTTACCTTTAGCAAGGAATGAAATAAGTTGAGTTGAGTAGCACAGCAGGAAACAATATGTACGTACAAAATACAATTTAAAAGAAACAATAGAAGTGAATAGTTGAAGCTTTTTTATACGCTTTCCTTTTTCACAAATTTATTTGGGTTTTCTAGCTTTTCTACTTTTCTCTAAAAAATCGCATCCTCCTCAAAATCGAAATCAAATCAGAATGTTAAGAATAAAATAAAACAATTTTGCTAATAATTAAAATGTTTACCGTTACACAGGCACAATAACAATGGCTTTTCCCCCCTTCTTAGAAATCGTCCTCTTTTTTGGTTTTCTTGAAATAATCTTTGCTCTTTTTTTAAGAAATCTTGAAAAAACACAAAAAATCAGTAATTTTTCTATTTCACTTCAGTTCATTTTCTTTTCTTTTCGTTTTTTCCGTTTTTTTAAAATACATATTAAAATAAAAAGCTCTCATGAAAAATCTAATGTTTTTTGGTTTTTACATTAATTTCTTTAAATCTTAATTATTTATCTTTTCTTGCGTATATAAAAAACACTTGGATATAATTTTTTGTATTGTAGTTTGTTAGTTTTTGATGCGCTTTTGTTTCACATGAAAAAGCTTTTTATTTCAAAGCTTTCTTGCATGTTTTTTCTTGTTTTTTAATATATAAAATATTGTTTCTGCAAAATTTGTGCTTATTTTACTCTAATAATATATATAATTTGTGCTTCCAAAAAGTTGAGTTAGGAAATCAAATCAAAATAATCGATGAGAACGCAGAATGAAATTAGAAATATTAAACAAACAAAACTATTTATTTATCGTCTATATTCTTATAATGGAGTTTGTTATTGCTGTTTTTGTTATTGTTGTTTTGCCCACATTAATTTACATTGGATATTGTAATCGTCTATAGTGTAATATTTCTGTTCTGGTTGTTTTTCAGCTGTGGTTCTTTTTTCTGTTGTTGTTGCTGTTGGTGGTGGTGTTGATAGCAATAATTATTTTTATCACACAACTGAATTTTGTCAATATGTATATTTAAAAACTTTCTGTAACATATTTGTGTATATAAATAAATTATGTTTTACAATAAATTCATGAAATCATGTTTTTGATGATTTCTGATTTCAAGATTTTCTTATTAAATTAAAGATTTTTCCTTTATTCATTTAAAATTTTCGTAACGTAAACGTAATGTTTTCTCTCCTCTCTCTTTTTTCATTAGATATTATTTATTTCCTTCATGTCTTCAAAAGTTCAGAAAAGTTGTTTTTTCTTGTTCTTGCTTTCTTTTTAATACAGTATAATATAGTATTAACTCATTTTCTTAGTTGTTGTTGGTTTTGTTGCGTTATAAAATTGTTAGATTTATAATTTTAGTGTATGTGTGTGTGTAGTTCTTTGTTATTTATAAGTATTAATTTTTTGATTTAATGTAGTATTTGTTTTTCTCTTTACTTTATATTTTTACGCGAAAAAGGAATTAATTATGCATATAATAAAATCACAAAAATAGTTTATCGATCCAAATCCAGTTCAGACCAAGTTGTATTCTTTAAGATTTGATTGAAGAATTGTATCCTTAACGGCTGCAAACACAAATCTTATGTTTTCAGTATCTAAAGAAATTTAGGAGAAAAAAACGTATTAATAATTGGTCCACAAAAAAATAATAGAAATAAATGTGTGGAAAATAAATAAATACTTGTATGTATATCGTATATTTACATTAGTTAACTATATAATATCCCTGTATACAAGAAACACGAAGATTCAAGATGGTGCCCGTTAAGAAACTTTTCGCATTTGTATTTCGGAAATTGATTCGGGAAATCCGAGTCCGTTTTATATGCACTTTGTTTGGAGATGTAATAACAATATTAACGAGTATCCAATACATACACTTTTAAAATAGATAGCTTAGGAACCCAGCGGTTCATTGTGAGTGCCGTCAAAGGAGGAGGTTCGGTAATTTGCGGGGTCCGCTGGGCGAAAGAGTCGTGTACTCTACGTGAGACCAATTTGATTTATTACTCACGTGGTTAATCCGATAATCACCTTATGCTCTGAATGAATTTTTGTAAATACTGGTATACTCGAACTGCTGTACCCGCTCAGCTAAATCCTTGAAGAACCTGGGGCACATTCGAAACACCAAATCTCGAATAGATTCAATTTCAGGCTCATTGTTCTTCTGCAATAATCTATTGCTTATGTATTTAATTTATGAAACATTACGACGGTGGGATCCAGTCCCACCACGGTGGGACGGTGGTCCCAGTGACCATCAATGATTACTCCAATGCAAATAATTGGATACTGTAGTTTTGGATGGTGCTTCATCACCAAAGGCAGAATGAAGCCATGGATGTTGTTGAGTTAGGCCAAATTTTAAATCGTAAAAAATCACAGCTCGAAAATGTTCGCAAGGAATTTCCATTTTTTTACTAAAGTTATTTATTTAAAATGCTATAGACTAAATTATATTGTCAATATACTTTATAAAATTAAATGTCAGATTAAAAAAAATGATATTGAAATACAGGACCATGTCGTCCAGTGGATAGTAAATACTCTCTATCCAGATATAATTTTACTGAATCTGGACAAGCGGTGTATCAAAAGCCTGGTGGGAGTTATCATTGGAACAAAATGAGACTCTCAGAGGAAGCCCATTGTATATTTTGCCTCAAGTCTATAGAGACATCACTGCACATAATCTCTGAATGTCCAGCTTTCTATAGTACTAAAATTTCAATCTTCGGGAAAGAAATACTGGACAATACAGAGTTGACTATACTGAGTTATACACAACTTATGCCAGAGCTACATAAGCTCACCCATATTTAATAATAATAATAATGACTTTAAAATACTTTGTATAAAGTCTAAACTTGATTTAAGGAAGGATCTTTCACTGTTGGATTGTTAAGATACAGTAGAAATTTAAACCCATTTAATTTAATAATTTAACTTATCAAAGTAGTTTTCTTTAAGATTAAACAACGCACTCGGTTCAATGGGCTTAATATATTTTTTTTATACCGTTTTTGCATATCTCCAAAAACGTAACTAAGATTACGTTATGGTCACAATAGACAAAAATTGGCCCTATCAGTTTTTTCATTTCTTATTTTTATCAATGGTTTGTAGATGGAATATTCACAGATTTGTCTCTCGTATTGACTTTTAAAACAATTATATTTAATACTAGCTGCTCGTAACCCGGCGTTGTTCAGCGGACATCTATTTCGTTCGTAGTGCACTGTACGTTCGTAGTCTCTGATGTGTAAGACCACTCACAATGTAAGATTTCAGATTCCTATTCCTCATAGTTTCCGAATTATGGTCATTTAAAACACTGCCCCACCCATTTAAAACACTTAGGGGCGAAGTTTTCTAACAGTCATAGTTCAGAAACCTTCCTTGGCATTTGAATAACGACTCAACTAAGTTTCATCACAATTGGATGAGTCGTAGATCAATCGGGACATATAAAGATACATGATATATATAGATTAATATTGACACTATATTCTCCAAAGTTCCAAAATAGTATTTGCAGCTTTCGTGTTTTTCTCTCAGAATTTATATTTTAAGTATGTATCTTGAGCCCAAAGTCGTAATTAAGACTGAGCAGAATTCTGAATAATTCTCTTAATTACTTAATTGCATTGTTTTTTTTTTTAACATCTACAACATAACCTAAGATATGTGTACTTATTGGGATCAAACCATTAGATGAAATCTTAATCTTAATGAAATTTTAATTATTGAAAGGTTTCTCAGATAGATTCTATTGTTGCTTTAAATGTTATACATTCCTATATATTTTGATTATAATTCATCCGACGATTGTGAAATTAATTTCGAAGGCTGTTAAATGATTGAAGTAGAAATAAAACAACAAGCCCTTGTTTATATAGAAGATTAACCATTTTTTATGTCTTAATTATTAAAAAACTAATAAAATTTTCCTTGAAAAATAAAAAAAATTATTCCAAATTAAACACATAATTGCGAAAAAAATATTTTTAAAACAATAAAATTTGATTCAAATTTAGATTATATTTTCACATCTCCGGAAGTTTAGGAATTGCACTGGAACTATAAAATAACAAATAATATATTCATAAAGATTATAAAATTAAAATAAATATGTACGTAAAATCGTATCGTAAAACAATCAAATGTTATCCAATTTTCTGACACATCAAAATTTAAAATATTTTGTTAGGAAAAGAAAAAATTGAAATAAAATCTCGTAACAGATGTTTTGATTTTTTCCAGGTAATTTCATTCGGAAGGATGTTGGTTCGAAAGCGGGGTTTGTTCGTTGCGGAGCTGGGCAAAGCCCAAATTAGCCCAAATTGAATTCCTTTAAAGCGTTTTGCATGATGGTATCTTTGACGGCGCAGAACACGAGTTTAATATTTTCAGTGTCTGAGCATAAACAATCCAAAAAGCGAGTCATGGAGAATAATTATATCAAAGTTAGAATATAGTATTGAAATGTGTTATTTCATTTAAGTGGATAATCCTACGAAGCAATAATGATAGGTCGATGAAGATAGCATACTACGGAGACGAAGAACTCGTCGTCATTCGTCGTACCAACAAAGCAATTTAATCAACAAAGCAAAGCAACAATAGAGAGAATTTTTACCTGCAACCATCTTGAACTCCAACTTGATAGATATTATTAATTTGTAGTACATACTTAGAAATATATAATTTGTATAAATACTGCAATGTTGAGAAATATTATTTAAATAAAGAAGGATACCAAGAGAGAAAGAGAGGGAAGGACAGAGAGGCAGCAAAAACTTACCCGTTGCACAAGTAAAATGAGAATAGATAATCTTTTCGGAATCGGGATTTAAATCTACAAACATACGAAGTATAAATTCTCTGGCGGCGATTGCATCCCTCTGAGGACCTGTGATTTAATGAAAAAGATACACAACAGAGCAAATAATAATAAATGTACACTTTTACATAGAAAAAAAGCCAACATATTATTAGCAATAAGTAATACTCTCACATAATTTCAAATAAAATTAAAAACCAATATGATTTTAACAAAAAACTAGCTTGCTTGACTCTTTACTTAACTAGCACGATAAAGTTATGTTTAGCAACACTTATTTATGATCTATTTATTAATAGGAGTCTGCAACAAATCATTTACAGCATCTACTACGAGCGCCATAAGAAATGTAATTGTGAATTTTTGTTGGTTTCTAAAAAATAAATGCGTTAGATTTTGAGGTAACCTGTTGCTGTTGTGAAATGAGAGTAACACTGACGATCCGGATCAGGATTCGCAGATAGATACTTTTTCAATATGAACGCTTTAGCGGCTGGTATATCACATTTTGCACCTTCCGATCGGCAACAAAAAGTGCGACAAATTTTCAATTGAATTTATTTAAATTAAGTAAATAGTATAATTAATTTCAATGATTTCTCTTCGTTTTGTAAAAAAAGACAATGCTTCAATCCATCCAATGCTTACCATCGTATTCGGGAAAATAATCAACTAAATGCGAATACATGATTTTCTCCTCTAACAAATCTTTCTTATTTAAGAAAAGAATAACCGATGAATTTTGGAACCACGGATACGTTATAATAGTTCTGAATAAAGCTTTTGATTCTTCCATACGATTCTGTAGAATAAGAAAAAAACAAGAAATAAGTAAAGAAATTTGACACATTTTAAGATAGAGAGAAGAGAGAACTTACTTCGTTATCCGATTCGAATAAAATCTGATCGTATTCCGAGAGTGCAACCAGGAAAATAATCGAAGTTACATTCTCAAAGCAATGAATCCATTTTCTTCTCTCGGAACGCTGGCCACCGACATCCACCATTCTATAGATTTTGTTTTTATTTCAAATTGAAATTTATAAAAGGCATATCAATATAAATAAAAGCATATTTTACAAACTAATTAATAACCCCCCGAAAAAATTATAGAAGCGAAAATATAAAACTCAAAAAAGCATGCGAAAGCAACAATAACAAATATTTTTAAATACCTAATATAAAACATGTATATATAAATAAAGAGTTCTACATTTAAATCACAATAAATAATAATAACAATATGCATTATTAAAATAAATAGCAATAATACATTAAACACCAAATTAATAATACTAACATTATAACAAAATTAATTTACTTTTATATATCATCATTTTAAGTTAGCTCTGAAAGAGAAAAAAAAACAACTACCGAAGGGGAATTACTTTGTGCTGTACGTGGGATCGGGAGCGAGATAAATAGCGAAATAGCGTGAGATATAAACGATTTATACCTAAACACAATGCCATCTAAATCGAAAGGATACTCAAGTATTCCTGTGGTTGGAACACGAGCTCGTAGAATATCCTGCTCTGATGGCAGATAATCGGGTTTTTCAATGCGGTCCAAATCGCTGAGGTAACTGATGATCAACGCGCCGGCAAAATTAGTTTAATAATTAAAAAGTGAAATGTTTCAAATAAAAATAAAACGAATTTAAAGAAATGAAAAATAATGTTCAATATTCTCATAAGTCATAATAACATTAGCAATTCAGTTCTTTTTTGTAGCTGTTTTAAAGTCAAGGGTAGGGCAATTATGACCTCTTCAACCTTCATCAAACGAATTCAAGTGACAGAAAATATAAATGTTTAGTTATTAATGGGTATAAAACACTTTCGGAAAAGTTAAACAAATGATTTTAAATTAATATCAATTTTAAGAATATTTAAAACTTGATCTATTTGCAATCAGTGGTTAATATACCCGGCGAGGTTAAAATACTCTCGAAACGGTGACTATTTAATAAGATGAACACTTTATTTATCAAAAAAAGGTATATAAAAAAAATATGGCGTGGCAAAATCCACAATTTGTGTAGCTTTTTCTTTGCATTTTGGAGGAAAATTAATTTTTGTTACTCTTTTATTGATTTTAATCATTTGAACCGTAAAATGTATATTTTTAGCCAAATAAATATGGTTTTTATATTCAAAGCATTTCGTTCTGAGTTAAGATTATTACTTTTCCATAATATTTTTCCACAATCTCAAGGTCTTAGGTTTCCAGTGGTAAACATCATCGATGATGTCCTAATGATTCTGTGTGCCCTATCGACTCGATTCTACATCCAGTTTTATCCTTACATTTAGCCATTTAGTGTCATAGGACCATGAATAGGGTCATAGGTTCAGGGAAAACAGTATATATTCTGTTTCACTTTCCACATTCGATTGTAATATATTATGGAGGACACGATTTGCTTTTCAGATCAGTATGTATTGTATTGTGGATTGTCAAGAAAAAAAATCTCTCTTCGATCCCCCTTACACCGTAAGGGAAACAAAATCAACAAGATCAGTACGTACTCATCCATGATTTTCAAAGGCCTTCCCTAGATTTAGCACTGGGTTTTTAGTAGTTCACTGTTTTACGAGTGCACTGTATGCAAAAATTTAAAGTTTTGAAGAAAATCGACGACCATCCGTTTCATATTATCATATGTATAATAATATTATTTTTTTATTTGTATCCTATTTTTTTCTGGTTTGTATTAGCTTTCATGTACACATTCTATACGAAATTTCATAAAGTCTTTGAAAATTAATAGAAGAAAATAGAAAGTGTAAAGAAACAGATACTAATTGAGTTAATTAAAATTTAATAAAAAATAGTATGCAATAATTTTTTGTTAGTATGCATGCATGCAGTTAGTGAAATGTAAATATAAATAAATTATTTCTTTTAATTATATAGTTTTCAATAAAAATTAGAAAATAGATCTCCAGAGACCACAAAATAAACACCATTTGAATTTTTATGTACTAAATAGATACCTAAATCGGATCTCTTCTAAATCGAAAGGGTATTCAATTATCCCCGTTGTCGGCACACGAACTCGCAAAATATCTTGCTCAGTTGGTAAGTAATCAGGTTGAGCCACTCGATCGAGATCCATCAGATAACTAGGATCAGATTAGTTTTACTTTATTTATTTATTTTCTTTTTAATTTTCATTTACATAATAAAAAAAATGGTAAAACAGGAAGTTCGAAGTCATAAAAAAAGTCCACGCAACACGTCCTCGTTTTGTTGGTGATGCGATTTATGATGAATTGTTTCCTAATTTGTCTACATTAAATGAAAAACTTACTATTTTGCTGAATCTGTTAACTGATATTCTCTTCTTCGATCGTAACACTCTTGTATACCAGCATCGGCCCAAAGTGCTTTAATGGCAGACAAATATGGATCTTCAAAGGTGGCAACGGACTCATAATCAATACTCATTATTAGTTCACCGTGTTCCTGTATAAAAATTATTTAATAGTATAACGATTAGTAAAGATTTGAAGGAGATTTCTTATAATTTGATAGTCAAAAATCAAATGAGTTGAACAACTTACAGTCCCGTCCGCATTTCCGTATGAAATCTTTAACATATCCATGGCCTTTATCATGGACTGCATGGCCATGAATATGTTTTGATATACTAGTTTTATGTAACCTCGTTTATCATCGTCGGAGTAACCACTGCCATGAATGATTCGCATTTGCTTGATGAAGGTGGATTTTCCGGATTCACCAGTACCTAAGGATTAGATTATAATCAATCATTGATTGAAATAAATAATGAGTTTAATTGAATTAATTTAATTACATATTTATTAATTTTTAATTGGAAATAAAATCGAAGCTGACATGAATTTATTCATAGCAACCAATATTCATTATATAGCTTAGCAGTTTTAATATTTTTAATTTTTATTATGTTCTTAATATTTGAATCAACTTAAATATTAGCTTTAATAATATCACTATGTAGGAGTACTTATTAAATTATTATAATGTTTCTTATCTTACCGAGTAAAAGTAGTTTAAGTTCTCGTCTTGCATCTCTTTTGTCGCGACGCAGTTGTCGCTCGATCTCCTGATTGATGCGCTTCTGTTCTTTAGCTTCTTCTGATAGGCAGCACTCCATGCTAACTTAATTTGTAGCTGCTTTTGCTGCCTTCTTTACCTTTGGTGTCCAGACAATAAAACAAATATATAGATATTTTGAATATCTCCGCACCGCGCTTGCTGTTCTGCCGCCACCAGCCAGCCACAATTATGCACTCACTACAATCTGCTTGCTTCCTCTACCTCCTTGCTTTTCCTATAAGTTAAAGACTTCTAAAATGGCGACTACTATTTTTTAATAAACTTTAGTTATTAAAAAAGAAGAGAAGAACGACGACGATGATGACTGCTAATGATGAGATGGCGTGTTTTCCTCAAGCAGTGATAGTTTGTTCTTAACTATAAAAAGTCCTTCAAATCAAAGAACACAACTTTTTATTAAAGCCTATTTTGTTGCTGATGCGCATAGTTTGACGTTAGACTTCAACATTAAAAGTATTGTTGGTGATTTTAATAGTACGCACTCTGTAAACCATCCAAGCTTCGAGTAACTATTTTTAGTCTCCTTTTTTGACTTTAGCAAGGAATTTCTGCAATTGCTTTTTCTTTAATTATCCAGGAGCAGTAAAAAAATGTTCACTTAATTTTATGAACAGATTTGTAGGTTCCACAGGATTTCTACGTATGGCTGAAGACGATGGCGACGACGGTAAAGTTTGTAGTACTGTTTCAACGATTTGTTATAAAATTC
This sequence comes from Myopa testacea, assembly GCA_949629155.1. Taxonomy (NCBI): domain Eukaryota; kingdom Metazoa; phylum Arthropoda; class Insecta; order Diptera; family Conopidae; genus Myopa; species Myopa testacea. The sequence goes on from OX451346.1 coordinate 49,117,134, forward strand.
CATAAATATCTGAAAACATAAAAGAAACAAGAACACTTTTAAATAAATATTGAAAATAAAATTTATTAAATATTATTTAATTATTATTATTAGCTTGTTACTGAACGATTACAAGGCGCGTCTCAAACAAGAAGCGCCGTCCGTGGTTATGAGTGCCGTGGTTGTTGTTGACTCTTAAAAAGTTCTCAACGTTATGACAAAATTAAAATATATTTATTAAAAATTTCCAAAGCTTCTTCACAACTTAAGTGGCAAATAAGCTGCTGGCAACTAAAGTGCAGGATAAATCAACACATCACTCGGGGGTGGCGCTAGTTTTTAGTTTCAAAATACCTCAGTTTCGTCATTTGGTAGTCCGTCGCGCTTCTAAAACGCGCTGTAAGGCTTCTCGTTGTTTTTTGCAGCTAAAATATGACCCACACAACAACAGAATCTATTGACTGATTTTGTGTTTTCATTGCTTTTCTCATTATAATCCAATTGTCTTGAACTTGAGGTTCTATTGGAATGGTTTTGTCTTGTATGTGTTTTTAGAAATCCATACGCGAGGTTCTCCTCTCTTTGGTCAGAGGTACGAGTACGATATTCTTTAATTCGATATTATCTGAGTCTATTTTAAATAAAACACCATTTTTTCTATTGGAAGGTGTTGGGAATAGGGGAGGGGAGGGGGAAGGGGTAAGATGCAAGTAGGAATCAATACTTATTGCTTTAATGGAAACTAGAACATGGAATATAATATGGATTGGAATAATTAAAGCTTACCTAAAGATGGTTATTAAAAAGCAAGAGCAAGGATTCAAAAATGCAAAAATTTGCTAAATAACTATTGATAGTAAATATGTATATGACATTTATATGGTTCATTCTCAGACGACATTCAATATATTTAGTTAAAAAAATAGGGACCTTTTATATAAACCCTAAACAAAAAAAAAAAAAAACAACATAAACGATGACTAATCTACTACTACACTACTTCTGTATTTATGGATTTGGGGACTACACTATTTCTGTATTTATGGATTTGGATTGAAAAATATAGCTTGGAAAATGAGCAGCGTCACGTTTAAATCAAATCTAATTAACGTTCATCCAAACCTTGTCGCTGTAGTTAGTGTGAGTAAAATTGTATATAGGAAAAGGAAATGGAAAACAAATATTTTAGCATGGTGTTGTCAATTTTCTCCAAATAATTATTAAAAAAGAAGCAAAAGAAAAATAATTATTTACAATACATGCATTGAGTTTATATCGAAAATTAAAAAAAAATGTAAAAAACCATTTAAATTTATATACATGTTTTCATATAAATATAACATAACATTAATTTTCTTTTTAGTATATTTCTTATTCACAGTTCAGTTGATATTGTTGCTGGCATCTGTTTGGTTCAATGCAACGACTATCTTTGCTTTTGTGTAAAAAGTGGTGATGATAGATCGAGTTCATTCATTTCTTGTTTCTAATTTCTTTTCCAATTTTCTACTCATCGTTTTTATGACAGTAAAAAATAATTCCAGAAGCAGTTTTCTTTTAAAATAGAAATTCAAGGAAGGAATAAATCGATATGCTTCCCCTTTCCTACAGTTATTAGCACCAGTGAGCCAAAAGTAATAAGAATATCCAACAACAAAAGCCATCAAGAGAACATCATAATCATCATACTCATTACTATACATCATCATAATCAACTGTATAATTACTACATATTTGACAAACAATACAAATACTTTTAATATTTTTTTTTATTTGCTTTTATTGAAAAACTTAATTTTTACGCGATGATCTTCGCTCTTCTAGAAGCTTGTGTGCTTAAGTGTGGCTCGGTCGTGCTTATAACGATGATATCAATTTAACTTAAGCATGAACGTGTCCGTCGTTCATGTTTCATTTTGGAAGAGTTGCTGGTTTTCAGCAATTTATTTCATTCAATAAATTCGTTTTTTTTCAATTTTCCTTAGTGTTTAAATTTATAGAGTATTATATGTAAAATAAGGTATAAGGTATAAAGTATTTTGTTATTAATGATGATTTAATTATTTAAAAGAATTGAAAGGAATTTCCCGCCATTCTGGAGGAATGCGTTTAATCTACTTTACACATAAATATTTACATACACACATAACTTTCGTAGTTTACTCTTGATATATGATATACAGGGTGTAACGCATAAGGTACGTCAAAAAGCTAGCACGGGTAGGTTGGGTCGAGACAAGAAAAAAATCGTATAGGAGCCCCCCTCCCATACGATTTTTTTCTTGCATTCTTGCATGAATTTTCCCCCGTTTAGGCGGGCGGGGCCATTTTCTAAAAACCCCACTTAATATCGAAAAAAAAATATTAAAAAATAACGGTTAGATCTACATAACTTTTGCTCACTGAGTTTCAAAGCCAAATATCCGCTTCTTCATATCCTTTTTAAATTAGGTTCCTACGTCAAACAGTTTTTGAGAAAATTAATGCCAAAGTTAAAATTTGGAATAAAAATTCCGAAAAAACGTTTTTTATCGCCTTTTTTTTTAAATTACGGTTTAAGTATAAAAATTTTTGCGACCATAAAATTCTCTAATCAATTCTAGAGAGAATTCTTCAAACCGGAAGGATCTATGTTTTGTAGTTTCCGAGAAAAGTGAGAATTACGAACTAAACTCCTTCTTTTTTCCATATTATTGCACCAGTAATAAAACACAAGTAGCCAAAAAATTTATATTTAAAAGGAAAGTATGCTTCGTAATTTTCACTTTTCTCGGAAACTACAAAACATAGATTCTTCGGGTTTCAAGTACTTCCTCTAGAATTGATTAGAGAATTTTATGGTCCGAAAAAAATTTATACTTAATACCGTAATTTAACAAAATAATTGCAACCAACAATTTTTTTTTTGAATTTTTATTCCAAATTTTAAATTCGACATTAATTTTCTCGAAAACTGTTTGACGTAGGAACCTAATTTAAAAAGAATATGAAGAAGCGGATATTTGGGTTTGAAAATCAGTGAGCAAAAGTTATCTAGATCTAACCGTTATTTTTTAATATTTGTTTTCCGATGTTAAGTAGGGTTTTTAGAAAATGGCCCCTCCCGCCTAAATGGGGGAAAATGCACCCCCCCCTTCCATACGATTTTTTTCTTGTCTCGACCCAACCTATCCGTGCTAGCTTTTTGACGTACCTTATGCGTTACACCCTGTATAAAGATAATCGTATGGTATCTTAAGATTGAGTTCATTCGCACTCAGTACTTTCAGTACTCGTAGATCGCTTGAAGAGGTTTCAACCACAATAGATTGAATGAGATGAAAACGAATGATAATGATAGTGAGAAATCAAATAAAAAGGAAGAAATATGCATTGCAGCATTTACGCAGTTTTCTTATGTAATATACAGGCATCCCTCGAATAACAAGATAAAGTATTTGTTTGTTATTCGAGGATGTAATTATATGGAATGCCACAAATAAAAGAACTGAATACATATGACGTTATTAATGCATACAGGCTTTGAAATTTTAATTTTTTTTAAAGAAACTAGCTTATAGGTAACCCCTTATAATAACCGATTCCATTACTTTTGATGAGGATTTCTAATGTTATATTTACTGGATTTAAATTGGCCTTGAACCAGATTTAAAGCCAATAACATTCGTTGAGTTATAAATTTCGAATGAATTGTTTTCATTTGAATACTATTCATAAAGGGTTTTCATATTCCTTCTTTGTTCTTTTTTTTATACCCAACACACGAAGTGAATAGAGTATATTCACTTACTGCTTCCGTTAGTAACGCATTAAAGGAGGCGTGCCAGGTATAGAAAAGTATATATATTCCTGATCAGCGTGACCTCCTCAGTCGATTTAGCCATGTCCGTCCGTCTGTGGAAATCACGATTACAAGAGAACGAATAGAGATATCTTCATCAAACTTGGCACGAATATTGTCTATCATTAGAAACTCATCGGTATTGAAAATGGGCAAAATCGGACCATTACCACGCCTACTTTTATAGTAAATGTAAATTAATCCATGCTTATAGCCCAATTTATCAGCTTGTAGAATGAATTTGAGGTTGAAATTTTATTCACAAATCAACTGTCTTTAACCAAAACAGACTACCAAAAATGGGCGTGGTCCGCCCACTAATTAAATACAACTCGATTGCACGAGAACGAATAGAGATATTTTCATCAAATTTGGCACGAATATTCTCTGTCATCACAGGATATTTGAGATTGAAAAGGAATTAGACCATTGCCAAGCCTAATTTTTAAGTAAACGTGTGTAGGGTATATGAAATTCGGTTAGGCCAAAGTTAACAGTCTTTCTGGTTTAGAATTGTATTTAATTTTTCATAATAAATATGTAATTTATTCATTTATAGCTTTCTTTTATAATCGTTTTAGTAAATTTATACAGTCATTAGTTATTGAATTGTAAATCATTATACAGAAGCAAGAATTTATAAAAAGAATAACAAAAATATAAAGGAGAATTATAAATATAAAACATTTCGGCAGTTAAAACTTACCATTAAATTTATTTGGTTCCACACTTTAGTAACATAAAAATCGTATCAAAAATGGTCACACACGGATAGGCTTGTTGTTTTTGTTGTTGATTCGAAGATTGGTGTTTGGGTTCTTATAACTTTACATTCAAATTGCTGGCATGGATTTTTTCGTTATCCTTAATAGTTGAATGAATACATTTTGTATATATGAGGAACGTGTTGTTGTATTGTTGGAAATATAAAAATTTTCCAAATAGTTTCGTCAAACACTTTTGGGACCTTCGACAAGCTCAACTGAATTTAAAATAATAAAATAATACATTTCGTTCTTTCCGATTTAAGTAGAATTTCTGCAAATTAAGATGTAGAGAAATTGAATTATAGCAAAATAATAATATTGTAAGACAACAAAAAGGGTGAGAACATAATTTCCTCTTATGTAGTTTAAAAAAGGGAACACCAAAGGGATTGCGCTTAAGTAAGTGGGTGAGTGGTGAAAATATAACAAATCTAGGTTTGCAGTCCTCGGAAGATGTTTTTTTTTTCTCATTAGCCGCACTTATCAATGAAATTCAATGGACGAAGGAGCAGAACATAAATGTACAATTTTCTTTCCTTGCTTCGGTTTTTTGGCGAGCAAATAAACAGCCTGTCCTTTTCTCACTAAAGCTATTCGGCATAAATGTCAAAAATTACCCAATAATTTTGGGTCACTGCGATATCGACAACGAATACACACGAACATGCAACCGAAGTAAACGAGATCCATCAGCTTGACGGGCGAGGTCTGTTTTATATATAAAATTATTTTTAGTTTCAGCATAAAATGAAATAATTAATCTGAAGTAATTAGTTTAGGATAATTGCACTTTTGATTAAAAGATTAAAGCCAAAGTTAAATTGCTCACAAGCAAATCTGCTTGCAATTTTACATTTTTGTTCTCTCATTCATACAAAATCACTTGGCCCACATGACAGACACACTAGAGCAATTAAACATTTATATACATATATCGTAGTTTGAAAAAAAATTTCATTTCACGTCTCGACAGTGACTGTCAGCGGCAATTTTGACGGCGCACCCTCGCAACATAGATGTCACTCCAATGAAAGAAAATGTTCGTCCTAGTTCCTTGGGTGGTGAAACCGGCCCACGGAGAAGTTTTCCACAAAATAATTCTACATCTGCAGAGAATATTCTTTCCTTGCCATTGCACACAATGACAATTTATTCACTTAATATCATTGAAAATCTTCACTTTTATATATTAAAGGATTATTATTGGGGTGGTCCTTGGTTGCAAATTCTTTCCTTATATCTTCTTCCACTGCCGTGCATATTTTGGTGATACTGAAAGTATCTGCAGCAGCACAGATTGCACTGTTACATGAAAAAACATTTACACGACGATTATCTCGCCTTAGTAACAACTAATTTGTTTCAACTTTACACGGTTAAAAATTCTGTCACTATCGAATCAGTGAAGAGATGGTTATTTTCCACTATATAAAATAATTTTAGTAAATTTTTCTAACCACACACAAACACAACGACGTTTGGACGACGAGAAAAACCACACAAAGCGAAATGAAATAGAACGACAGAATCATGCAATAAAAGACATCGAGAGCAGTGCAAACGAAGAGTGCTGCCAAGTATAATGTTTGAGCTAAATTCTTTTATTGACAATATATTTGCGATTATTTGAATATTTTGTTTAGTTCGTAATAATATATAGATAATAATATATTTATAACAAATAATATACTTTGTTTGGGGTAAATAAGAAAAGCAGTATTATTTAAGTTTTATTTAAAATTATAAATTGGAAATATTAATTGCCTGAATAATTATGATAAATGAGAAGTATAAAAATTGGGGTACGGGTTTGATAAATATTTTGTTACTTTATTTTTATATTCTGCTTTCTGTATTTTATTCATATTGGTTTAATATCTATTTATTCAAGCATAAATTTATTTTGACGAAACCCGACGTAATATCACTCTTATCATATATTTTTGAGAAGGTGGCAAGTATAATTCTCCTTTACGGTAGGTAAAGCAGGTAACTGAATACAAAAATCGCGACCAGTGTGGCCACTGCTATAACATTTCTAACGATGTTTGTTTTGTGCAAATTTCAGAATTGCACAAATTGCAAAAATGAATTCGGGTAAAGTTTGCAATAAATAAAAATGCCACACATGGGATGTATGTAGAACTAAAATGTTTGTTTCTGTAAACTTTTGACATGCATAACCACAATATTTGTCAAGTTCTTCGACGATAAACCACAGAAGTTCTACACCGATGGAATTATGATGCTACACGAAAAATGGCAATATGTCATAGATAATAATGGTCATTATATGTACTTGGTTAAAATTGATTTTCAATAAAGAAAATTTTTGTTCAAAAAAGTACCAAGAAAGCGCGGAGACTTTTGCTATGATTTTATATATCTAGATAAATTTTAATCATCTATCAAATGAAATACATCAACGATTTGTGTTCTTTTTTAAAATTTAATTTTTATTGATTGTAAATTATTGTTGTTGTAGTTACATGTAATAATATTTTAATTAATAATGATAAATAATAAAATAACATTAACTTTAAATACATTGGTTCTATTTACGTGCGTCACATTTGAATAAAACGCAAAAACGAAATTTTGCTTGTTTGTTGTGTATGTATATTTGTTGTTGCTTTCTAAACCTTTAACAAAATCTTTAAATTGTTAAATATAGTAAATATTCATCAAACTGGTTCACATCATATAATAATAAAGATAATATATCCCCTGGTCACATTAGATGAGGGGGTGAAGAAAAAGCTACGAGTTGAATTAACAGTTGAGTACTAAATTTAAACCAAGTTTAAAAAGGGTACAGAAACAGCATCAGTAACTAATTTGAATTCTGTAACAAACGATGAAAACAAATTAGAAAAAACAATTTAAAATAAAGAAATGAAAACATAGTAAATGCACAAATAGTAACAATAAAAGCAGGAGACGATAAAATTGGAAAACCTAAATAAAAACCTATTCAATATCAACAAATTAGTACTTTTAATTCCACTAAAAATTTAACGAAATAATGAAAATACAAAATAATAATAAGAAATTTTAAAAACTTAATGCTCTCCTAAATGTGTTTAAATGGCTTAACTTTTTTTGTTTCATTTAAAATATATTTGTTCTTTCGCGGGGAAATTAAAGAACATTTTCCGCTCTCAATAAAAATGTTTTAAACTTTAATTTATTATCTAATAATAGTTAAAAAGAAGTTGCTGAAAGAGTTAAATTTAAAAGTAAAGTTTAATTAAAATTTAGTTAAAAGATTTATTTTTTTTTGTTATTTATTAACGCAGCCTATTTATAAAATGTTGGCTGAAAAACTCAATAAAAAATTACTCCATAATTGTGTAAAAAAACAGATATTTTAAAAATTAATTTTCTTATTTGTCTGATTATTAAATTTTCAATAAAAGTAGATTTTATATTAAAAAATGATGCCTTTTTGTTTGCAATAATTTCATTTAAAAATAATTTCTCTATAAAAAGATCGAATAAAATATATTTTTAATTTTTCCTTCCTTTTTTAGCTGCTTTAAATATTTGTACGATATAATAAACAAGAGACAATTTTTGATTGTTACAACAAATTCTTGCTAAACTTTGTAAACTTTAATAGTAATTTTAAGAAGCATTCGCTTTGTGGCCCAAAAAGTGTGCTTTTGCTTTTTCTTTTAGTTTTTGGCAAAAATAACAGTAAATTTTCTTTTAAAAAATTTCCTACAAAAATTAGTTACAAGAAAACAATTTTCTGTTCTGTTTCTATACTTAAAAACAAAGAAAGAAATTTTGTTTTGTTGCTGGGAATTAAATTTATTTTTTGGTACACAAAATATATTTGTTTTTAAAAAAGGGGTTGGCTTTTGCATTTAAAGTACTCAATGATCGAAATCAGTTAAATTTGTTTGGTTGTTTTTTGGGCAAATTAATTATTGTATGTATGTTTATGTATGTGTTAAAACGTAAAAAGTACGTGTTAAAATAGAGCGCAACAAACAGCTTTAAATATACGAGTATAGTAAAAAGATTGGATTGTTTTCTACATAAAAAATTTCCTTAAAAAAATAATAAACAATTTTGTGTTATTGTAAATATTATTTCTTAGTTGTTGTTCTTGCTGCGATATTTTTTGGCTGTCCAAATGTGTTGTGGCGCTGTGGTTGTTGTTATTGTTATTTATTTGACATCAGATTTGGGAGCCTCGTTTCTAGATGGGTCGCGTAAAATTGGCAGGGAAGAGACCCTTTTCATCGGAGCCCTCTTTCTGGCCCATCAGCCAACCTTCTTCCTGCAAATGGGAAGTGAAAAACTGCATTGAATAGAAACCAGAATTCATATAAAAACAGTGTACACCACAACGGACACTAACTAAACGAACACTAACTGAACCAACACTAAGTGGAGAACATTTAAATGAATTATAATCGATGAATTATCTAGGATTCTAGTAATGATTCTTTCTAGGTTAACATTTCATTCCCATTTCGCATCATTTGACATCTTTTTGACATTCTTTGTGTGTATTTACGACCCTGATTCTTACCTGATCGTCGGGGTCATCGTACTCGATGACCCGAATGATGTCGCCGATTTCGAAGCTCAGCTCATCGACATCCTCCTTGACGTAACCGTACGTGGCCTTGACACGGTAAAGGACCCCGGGCGGTAGATCGGATGTGGTTGCATCTGGGAAATGAAGAATTCGAATACAAACAGTTGAATCGATGGAGAATCACAAGAAAATCATAAAAAAAGAGAGATGGAAATAAAAGATTTAGTAATATTTTAAAATGCAATATAAATGCAACCCAATAAAAGCGTTGAAAGCGTTCTCGATGGCGGGTGGCGAACTTTTTGGTTGATGTTGATGTTGTTATGGTTTTTGGCGTGTTTAATTCAACAATTTAATTAACACGTTTTGTTATATTTTTTAGTCCTTTCAGAATTATTTTTCAACAGGCGAAAAATCAAGCAGTTTAGTGGATAAAAACAACAAAAACAAACAGCAGCAACAGCATTAAAAAATGCATTACAAAATAATACATAAAAACTAACAATTCATACAACGAAAAAATAAACAAAAAAGAAAATTTTAAAAAAATGTGTGCATTTTATAAAAAATGTGTTGGGAAAACTAAAATTTATTCCCTGCAATCTTTTTTAACCAATTTTTGTTCTTCACTATAAATACTATTTTTCACTAAATTTATTGATATTTTACTTAGTTTCTTTCTTTCTTTATTCTTTGGTTTCTTTTGTTTAATTTACAACGCGAAAAGCATTTCTATAAAAAACTGGGCTTTGAGACGAGTTTTTATCTTTCTTTTCTTTTATGTAAAAGTACGAAATGAGTTCTATATTCTAGAGAATTATCGTGCATCATCGAGTTAAATTGATTTGACATTGAAAATATTACAAATGACATGATAATGATGTCATGTTGACCCTTTAGGGAGTGAGTGAGTGAGAGAAGATAAGAGAAGCAGCCTGGGCAACAAAACATGATTGAGTGAGAACGATTGTGTAAAACTTCACTTCTACTCCTAGAAAAGCTTTCGAAATTCTTTCCTAAAACTCTCCTTAGACTCTCTTTAGACTATCTTAAGACTCTTCTAGTGCTCGTCTTAGATTCATCTAAGACTACTCTCGTGACTCGTGTAACACTCCCGTTCCAACTATTCTAAAACTCGTCTAAGACTATCTGAGACTCTCTTAAAACTCCTCAAAGATTCTCCTAGGACTCCTCTAAGATTCTGATAATAAATAATAATACAACATATACAGAGAACAAAAGACGATCGCTCAGCATATTTTTTGCTGTCGCTGCCACTCGACACAAAACACGGTACAGCATAAAATGTGATGTCTTTTGTTTGTTTCTTTTTGATTTTTTTGTTGTTTTTCTTTGATGTGTGCTACTGATTTGAGCAACTGAACTGAATTTCGAATTGCTTCTTTGTTTGTTTACTCACCCTTTGGCACATCGTAGATTTGTTCTTCATCTTCTTCTTCTTCGAAGGGGTTTTTATTTACTATATTTTTTCTACTACCATTTAGTGTTTCATTACCTAATGATTTCTTATCATCCTCAATACTAGCATTTCCGTTTCCGTTTCCATTCAATTGCTGCTGCTGTTCGATGCTCGGCAATGAAGGCGTGGCTTTCGCAGCTTTTGTTGTGGTGCTAGTAGACGCGACAGACGGAGCCACATTCTTTAACACCTCCTCATCGTGAGCAATGGAATTCGTTGGTTTCGTTGGTGTTGTTGTTGTTGTTGTTGTATTGGTGGTGCTGCTGATGTTTTCAAGTTGTGTCGTAAGTTTTTCTTGATCATCGGTTGAACTTGAATCGAGACTGTTTAACGATAGCAGCGGATGCTGCAGTTCTGATGATGACGCCTTCCTGTTCGGCGTCGTTGGTGTTGCCGCTGTCACTGTTGTTGTAGTTGTTGCCACAACGATTTCTGCATTGTTTTCATATGAAGGCTCTGCCCCTGATGCCGCTGCTCCTGCTGCTGCTTTATCGATGCTCGTTAGTGTTGGTGCAGCTGATTTCTGATTGTCGGGCATTGATTCTGGTGTTGAAGAAACGGAATCAAGTCTGGGTTGTTGTTGTTGTGGTGTTGGTGGTGGTGGTGAGCTTGTGGAAGGACTGGATGTTGCTGTACGTTTTTTGGTTTTTGTTTTTGTTATGGTACATTTTTTATATGTATATGTAAATTATTTGAAATTTAGTTTTTAGTCGTTTGCAAAATAAATATGGAAAAAGGAAAAGAGAAGAAAGAATTCATCACACATGCGTGTTAAGTAAAAAAAGTAAACAATAAATAAATACGTAAAACGTAAAACGAAAAGGAAAACAAAATCAAAAACAAACAATGAAAGTTCATTATAGAAATTCAAATTCTCGCTAATATTTCTGAAAATGGCAGAATAAAAATTGCTAAATGTGTATTTTTTATAAATTCATTTCAGTAATTTTACTGCATTAAAACGAGTCAGCAATTAACTGTAAACTAATCATCACTGTAAATGAATCATTATTGATATTATTGAAGCAAAGAACAACATTGTACAAAAGAAACTTGAAACGAACCCGTTTTAGATCAGTTTTCGACCTCTGACAGTCTATGATTTTGAATCAACAATTAATCTCATGTAATTGAAATACACAAAATAAATGCTTTGGAAATATTAAGGAATTTAAGTGAATTTGTGATTTCAGTGAAGTTATTGCTTCAGAGAAAGAGAGACAGAGACAGAGAGAGAGAGAGAGAGATAAACACAGATTCAGAACGAGAGAACAGCGTTTCATTGTTTATGAGGAATGGTTTTGTTTTTCTTTAAATTGTATATTAGTAAGTTTTAATATTCAAAAGTGCTAATAAACTGAACTGAAGAAAAAAATAATAAACATCATATTTTTAGATCGAATTGATTTTTAGCTGTTTTGTTTTCTATTGTTTTCTACTTTACAAAAGTAAAAAGTAGCAAACAAGGATTCTACATTAAGATTTTATGCTTCATAATATTGCAAAAAATAACAACAATAATAATAAACGTTGTACATTTCAAAATTATAAAATACAGCTACAAGAAAAATAAAGATACAAACAAATGAATCCCGATGATGGATGATATGATTTATTTTGTTTTTTTGGTGATATTCTACAACAAATTCAGTCTAAAAATGTAATGATTTTTGTCATTTTTTTGCCCAGTTTATTTTTTGCAATTATTTGAAAAATCAAGAAAAGCAAATGGAAAAACAAACAAACAAACAAACAGTTAAATAACGAAAATCAAACATTAATTCAATGTAAATTAATATTTGGACGAAAATCAAACATTAATTCAATGTAAATTAATATTTAGACGAAAATCAAACATTAATTCAATGTAAATTAATATTTAGACGAAAAAGAAGCCGATAATGTTTTGGAGCAGACGTTTGTTTGTTGCTTTTAATATGCATCGGAAGCATATCGAGAACAACAGACAGCAACCACAGCAGCAGCTCCTCCGCATACTTACGACTGTTGTTGACGTTGCTGGAACCGTTCGTGATCTGGTTTTGGTAGTTGTTCTGGGTGCTGTTGATGTTGGCGTGATTCATTTGTTTGACTGGCGATTGCACGGGACTGCTTGATTTAATGGCGTTCGCTGTGAAAGAGTTGAAGAGGGACAGATTATCATTTATCAACTTATGAAAATACGCACTTTCAATTTTATGAGGGGGTTCCACTAGAAATTTGCAACTATAATAAGTAATTTACTGAAAATTTTAGATAAGCCGAATTTTTTTATCTAGATTATTGATTTTAGAATATGCAAATGAATATAAACGAAATTTTGAGAAGTCAAAAAGTTTGAGGTGTCTAAGTTTCCCAGAAACATAAATAAAAAAAAAATTCACTAGAGTACGAAAGCTGAGAAGAGGTCGCCGCTCTTCCAGTCCAACGGTTTGAAGGTCAATTTTTAGATTTGTCTTCTTTTACGATGGACTTTACGAAGTATTTTAAAGCAAAATTGAAACTAAGTTCATGTATATTTCACGCCTTTTGGAAATAATTATTCTTTGTGCATTTGTTTCGCTAAAACTTACGTGTTTGTTTCCTCAACGTATTTGAGCCACGTTGTGAGTCTGTTGCCAGTTTGTCAACAATGGCCTCCAGCTCCGAATAAATCTGCAGGTTTGATTAAACAAAGTTTAATAATAATGCTAGTGAAAGGATTCCGTTTTCCTCACCTTTGAAGTCTCACTGTGAAACACTTGTTCCGTAGCGAAGAGTGTTTGTAGATTCGTTACCAAAAACAATATTCTCGAATCGTACAGAGCTGGCAGCTCATCGTGAAGCTCAGTATTGAGGATTTCATAAGTGCGACGCGCTTCCTCCAGCTGTTCGCGTCCTTTGGTGAGCTTTGGATGGTTCGGTGAACGGATCACGACGGATGGGGAGGGGGAAGAGAGAGACAGTGAAAGATCAAAAACATTGACTTGAGTTCAGTGTATTCTATTGTTATTTTCTCATTGTGAGTTTATTCTCATTGTGATCCTTACCTTTACATCATCCTTGCGTTTGTTGGCACTCGCCTGTAGACTTTGGAACGAGTGACGCTGACTATCGTAATCGATAAGCTTACGATTGCGCTTTTCAACCTTTTTCTATAGTTAAAATAAAATGAAAATATTGAACTATTATATAAGCGATTCCTTTTACTTCGTACCTTCATTTCGGGAAATTGTCCGGTGTACGTGTTGAGTGGAATCAATACTTGATCGCCCAGTTTGTGCGCAAAATCTTGCCATAGACTCTCTGAGGAAGCCGTTTGTGCTTGGAGCGCATCGTATCCGGTCCATTGTGGTTCATAGATTTCACTTATGGCATCCATCAAGGATTTGGAAGCAGTTTGAGCAGCTTTGGAAGAAAACAGAAAACAAAAGTTAAGTTTAGTGATTTTTCTATACATTTTTACGATTTTCAAAAATAAAAACAAGAAACGGTATCAAAAACAAAATGGTTTTTCATTATTTACCTCTGATACATCTTATATAATTATTGAATTCTTTTTGTAGTCTATTTGCACTTGCTTGTTGGCGAGTAAAATTATTTAAATGATCATCGAAAATTTCATCTGCGGTACGATCAACTTTACCCAAATTTTGTAATATCTGAAAAAAAGATAGAAAACGGAGAAGATATTATAAGTTAATATATGTATTATTTTTTGTATAATAATAATATAATAGTACAGATAGAAACTATAATAAAAATTACAATGCAATAATAATATCAATGGCCCATGTCACACTTGTCTTCACGATGTGTGCATCTCTCTCGTTTCACACTTTATTAATTTTTGGTATTATTATTCTCTAAATTACATATTATTTATACATAATTATTTATTAAAATAATGAAGGGTACTACATAAAAATAACCTAATGAATGCACACAATTTATATTTCATTAAGCTTACAAATTAATGAGTATTTTTCTTAAATTTCCCACACATTTAAAAGTTTAAAATACTAAAAGAAACAAGGCAAAGACGATTATTTTATTGCTGGTAAAGGTTCTTTGAGACAGACCCCAACAAGCCCTCTTCCCCTTCCCGCCCCTCTCGTCCCTTGAGAGGGGGGGACTCTGTGCATACGAATCACAAATGTAATCGTGTAAAATTTCAATTTGTCTCATTGTTTAGCGTAAATAATTTATAAATAAGTCTGAGACTAACGTAGTCACTTTGCTTTGGTTAAATGTGAGTAAAATGAGGAGTTGTTGTTGTTGTTGTGCCGTGTATTGTTCTTGAGCAGTTGTTTTTTGTTATTTTGTTATTATTATTATTGTTATTTTTGCTGCTTTTGTTGTTGTACTCGTAACTAACTACCTTAAACAATGCTTGTTTTCTTACGTCTCCCTCTCTCTCTCTCTCTCTCCCTCTTCTTCTCTCACAATGAGAAGCACTCAGCCAATTATTATTTAAGATTAGATGCTCAAAGTGAGGTCATCTTTTATAGGTATCCGTAGGAACCTATTTTTTCCCCTAACAAGAAATTCAGTGCTCGTAACTTTTCTGTTTTTTTATTTTTTTTTTCTATATGAAAGCATTGCAGTATAGTAGTTGCAGTGGCTCAAAGCGTGCATTTGTTTAGGTTCGAAATTGTTTTGTGTAGTTTAGTAACTAATATAAATTGGTTACAAGGGGAGAAAAATAACTGCAGTTACTGTTTAAATAACAGATTACAATTGCCTTGACATTGAATGACTGTGGTTTTGACATTCTGAGGTCATAAATTATACCAGTCGGTCTCTAAGAGGAAGCAGTAGCAGGAAGTTTTTCAATTACAAACTGGGAATTCAATGGATGGATTTGTGGTTACTTTGATCGTTATGATCACAGCGGTTACTTTAAAAGTGGTGGCATTTCATTGAAAGAGTGAAAAATTTAGTGGTATTAAGAGATCATAAATAAATTTAATTATTATCGAATTGTAAAAAGATTCTAATTGTAATAACATTACAATATTACAGTATATATTAGTTACTTTAAAGGTTCGAAATGCAAAATAGAAAAAGGGAAATCAATTTAGGAATAATCATAACCTCACATAAATCAATTTTAGATATGATCGCATATGATTGTCTTTCATGGCATCAGTAAGTTATTTTTTCATGCATTCCACTGTTCGTCCGTTGTTTACCCTGTTATACTTTATCTCTGTAACAACAACATAATAACAGTGCGCCATTTGAGCTTATATTAGTTTTTACCACCTCCCGTCCCAGTCTCCGTCACCCGCCCTTCTTAGCACTCCACTTAACACCATTCCACCTGTTCTGAGCTTTTTATTTATATGATTCTAGCAAACTAGCTGAAGAATAACGATGTTTTTTATTTAGTTACGCAATATATACGAACAGACAGCATTTATTTTCAAAAAAATGTTCAACCAGCAACAACAATGTTGCAGTTCAAATATATGCATGTAGAACAGCTGCCCCTCCTCGAATTTGCAGAGAGTTCGAATGCGAGGCGAGTCCTACACTCAAAAAAGTATAAAGTTGTCGTAATTGACGTTTTTTTATAAATTTTGTATTTTTATATTGCATCATTATTTTTCACAGTGTATTGTTAGCGTGGTATCCGCAGTTTGACTGACCACCTACACTCCAAAAACTCAAACAAAACACATTTTACTCCACTTTATTTTAACGTAACATCGAAATAGCGACATTCTATTATAAATAAAACCACACTTCAAGGTCATTCAATGGTTGGTTGGTTGGATGTTTTGTATTTTTAATTTCAGTTCTTCGCTTTTATGACTTCATTCCATTCTGCATTCATTTGAGCTCCACGTACGCCTACCTGAGTGGTAGGTGGTGACCTGACTGAGTGTGACGTTGCTGTTGAGTGCCGTCATCGTCTTCTCCACACCTCCTCTCTTTCTCTCTTCCTGGGCTCCCCTTTCTTAACATTTTATTGCGGTTGTTGTTATTGTTTCGCTAAAGAATTAACCACTCTTTGGTTTCCTTCAATGAACTTCGTATTTCATTCATGCTACTGTTGCTGTTGTTTTCTTATTTTTATTTAACGTGTATCTTTCATTCATTTCATAGTTCTGTAAAAAGTTTTGCTTCACTTCCTGTGTATTGTTTTTGGGACTTATGCATTTCACTCTTAACAACACCTTGTAAAAGTACCTCGTATTCCATTGTTACATGCTACCTCTGTTGGTTTTCATGTTATTGCTACAGTTACTTTTTCTGTTAAGCATTTCTGTGTCTGTTAGTCGTACATCGACTCTGCAAACGATGGCTGACTTCTCCTGAGAGTCGTCTGCCTGTTTTTCATTGAATCTTCTGGAATTTAGACCATAGTCGGTTTCTGAGAACTGCTTCTCTTCGCAAATACATGTGTTAATGATTTTTCCTTTAATTTTTCCTAATATTGGTGGTATTTACACATCCACCAGCTATTAATATATTCATACCTTTGTCTCTGTTAAACTCCATCGCCTCCGTTAAACTCCACTGTTTGTCTGTTAGCCGTTTCTGTTATGCGTCTATCGATGAATCTGTTAACCGTCTGTGCCTGTCTGTCGTCTATCTACATATGGTCTTCTCATCTTGGTCTGTACAACGACTTCTTTATTTCTGGCCCCGGGTTAATCGGAATACAAGAACTTTGTTCAGTTTCGTCGCAATGATTGTCGCTTTTGTTGCTTTTCCTGTGTGCATAATAAAGACATCAATCGTAACATTTACACTGACTCAACAAAGTTGTTCATTTCTACTCGTATATCTGTCATGTCCTCGCCTTGCTCCGTGCTACTTCTTGACTACTCCAACATTTCAAGTTGACTTCTTTTTTCTTTGTTTTGCTGAAGATTCTTTTGTGTTCTAATAACTTAGTGAGGGCGGAATCATTGACCTCAGCCAGCCAGCCATGTGCAAGGTTTATGCAATATAAGTTTAAACTCTAAAACTTTTACATGCAACAACGAATTCTCGCTGAATCAAACGATTAACCCAACTACGATCTACTGTCGTCGATACTCTTCTTTTAATTTACTTTAAAATTTAATAAATGTTCGAAAATAACCTAAATAACAGTGTCATAAAAACAACTTGTCGCCACCATACGAACATACATTCATATCTATGTAAATATCTAGCATCCAACACATGACTGTATGTAGGATAGCCAAATATTTTATACTGCATATACTCATGTAGATTCACAGTTTTTATGTTTACATAATATATTTCAAGAGACGCAGACGACATGGTTTACCTACCAACCGCATTTATTTATAAATATTTCAATAGATTCAATTTAAAAGCTATCCTAAAGCCAAAGACAATGTTTTGATCCAAACAATGATTTATAATCTAAAAAAAAAACAACGCAAATTCTTATTTAGTCTATCTTCAGAAATGCCAAATATTAAAATCCAACGTGTGTGATTTTTAATTGCATTCATTTTATTAGTAAAAAAATAGATAAATTAATTTTTCAATTGAGTTTTAAAAATATTTCTTTGAACTGATGTGCGACATGTCTATAAAATACAGGGGAGGGGGGGGGGGGGGGGCAGGAGGGGTTTATTATCATTATTAATGTTATTATTATTTTTATTATATTATACACCCATGGCCAAAAAAAAAGCCGCACTAGTAGCATTTCATTACTCATGCAAAATTTAATAAAAAAAGGAAAGCTACCTGCAAGTTTTTATTTTTTTTTATATTATTTGATCCCTATAGCCTCTACCTGTAAAAAAATTTTTAAGAAAAGAGAAAAGGGTTGGCCGCCAGCTCGATTTCCGCTAAAAAGGTGGAAAAACCTAAGATCTAATTTTTTTTTCCTTTTTTAAAAAAAGGGTAATAAAATAAAAAATGTTGTTTTTTTTTGGTTTCTGCTATTTTTATTATGTTCAAATATTCTTAGAATTCAAGAATTTTTTGTACACTCTTTTTTTTTCCTTTAAATTTTTTTTCAATATTTCGTTGATCCTCTTTTGGCCTTCAAAACAGCTTCCACTCTTCTGGACATTGAATCATAGAGATTTTGGACCTGGTTTTTGGTTTTTTCGTCGTACCACACTTTATTTATAAAAATTTGTAACTCCTGGATGGATTTTGGAGACATCTCTTGAATTTTTCGCTGCATAAATTCCCCAGAAATTTTCAATGATATTAAGGTCTGGGCTATTTCTTGGCCAGGACATCGATAATATCCCCAGATTTTCTTTTAATTGTGTTACCTGTGAATCCACAATGACCATTAGAATGCATTTTTAGGTAAAACTTAAAGGTTTACTTACAGAGCGAGCTCGGTGGCAAGGTGCACTAGCGTCTTGAAAAAGTGTGTTTTCAACATGGCAGCTCAGCCCCTCGATTGTTGAACCACGCCTTTTTTGATAACATTTTTATACTTTTCTGCATTCACGGAACCTCCAGCAATAAAATTTGTCCAACTTCATAATACGTTATGCATCCCCATACCAAAACATGAGGTGAATACTTGACTGTTCGAAAAATGCATTCATTGGAATATCGTTACTTCGATCCCCTTCGAACTGTGGCTTTTCCATCGGGCCCAATCAAATTGAATTTCGATTCATCAGAAAATATGACATTTCTCCAATCAGAACCTATCCATTTTTTATGCTCCTTTGCCCATTTTAACCGTTTTTTCTTCATAGCCGCTGTTAAACCCGGCTTTTTGGCTGGTCGGCGAGCTGGAAGACCCATATTTGTTAGGTGTCTGGAGACAGTTCTTCTGCTGATTTGCATTCCCAGCTTTTCCTGAAGGTCTCTCCTTAGTTCCCTAGCAGTCTGGAACCGATTTCGAAGGCACATTCGTTCCAAATATCGATCTTCCCGTGGTGTAGTGATTCTTGGTCTCCCACTTCCGGTTTTCCTCTGTATGCTTCCGGTTACTTGAATTTTTTTTAAAAAACGTCGCACTGTGCTTTCGTTACACCCAATTATTTGAGAAATTTTTCTATTGGAATAGGTTTCTCCACTCAGTGCTACAATACGGCCTTTTTCTTCTTCACTTAATATCATATTTAAAACTTCTAAAAAACGACTTCGGATGGATCTGATCTGATTTCTCAAATGTTAATGGACAATTGTTGACAGAGTGTGTCATTTTATAGCAAAAGATATATGTATAAACAGGTAAAAAGAAAATTTTTTATCAGTCCAAACCCTTTCCCAACATTTTTTACCTGCAAAGTGAAAAATTTGCGAATTTTCCAGGTGCGGCTTTTTTTTTGGCCATGGGTGTATGTATGTATGTATGTATATGTTTTAAACTGCAAGCAAATCTCTACACAAACCAATTGGTATCTCTACTGATCACATTTCTGGGTCCTAATTAAGATCTGTAGTCCAGAGCCAGATATACTATATATATATATATATGTATATATATGTAAATACGAGTCCCTGAAGATAAGATTTGTTATAAAGACAACAAAGATTATGAACAACTTTCAACAAGAATCATCTGTTTATAATTTTCCTTCTCTTAAGATCTGGAACTTCCTCAAAGTAACATATACTTGAACAGCATAAACACCCTACTAAAGGTATTTCAGGTACTCCCATGACATTTGGACAGCCCGTCAACAACACCCTGTAAAAGGTACATCAGTTCATTCCCATTTCGTAGTTTTTGTGTAAATATATAAACATTATTTAAATTTTGGCAAGATAAACGGGAAGCTTTTCTTTTATTTTGTCCCTTGTTTCTTTGTTTTAAAAATAAATATTTTAAGATTGTGTACTGAATTGAATTTAGAACATTTTGGGTTTTGCTTTTTGCGCAAAAAAGAGTTGGAAATCTTTAGAAAATAAGAAAATAGTTTAATTATTACGGTGTTCCATTTAGATTTACATATGTACTTATGTGCCTATCGTATATAAGCAAGAGACAGTACTGAAAAGTAAGAGTTTCTTATATGCATATGTACATATGTATATATCATCGGTTTGTATATACATCTGGTTGACACAGTTGTTTTTCTATAAATACGAATCACACTTGATAAATATTTCAAGATATGCATGTATAATTCCCGGAATATTATATCTATTTAAGTGTATAATATCAGGTTTTTTACATTCTAAGAGATTAGTGAATATATGCGAGATTTTAAGAATTGAGAGACAACAATTTAAAGATTTCTTTAGGGATGTAAGTTTCTGTGTATAGATTGATATACAAAAGCTTGAATTTTATTAAGTTTATCGTTGAAGCCCTCATTTCTCTCTCTTTCCGAACTCTCTTCTTCATTTCATCAGGTACTTCGATAAAAATGCTTGTGAAAAGATTGGCAAAATTCCAGCTGATTTATTATTATTTTTCAGAAAAATTTTCCTCTTCGCTTGACATCCATGCAATGGGAGAGAGAGAGAGAGAGAGAGAGAGAGAAACAAAAGAGAATAGAAAACCTAACATATTAACTTTGGTATTGAAATTAAAGAAAACAAAATTCTAAACAGTATAAATATTGTTCTATATAATGTAAGTATGTTATGTATGTATGTAGATATAATTTTATATAAATAAATTTTAAGTAAATAAAATAAATTATAAATGATTTTTTTTTGTTTTTTATATAAAGCACACGTGTTTTTTATTGCTTTTGTTATATTTTATTTGATTTTAACAACTATTATATACTTTAAGACACGAATCTTTGATGTTTAACTCTTGAATGGGTTCCTAAATGCAAATTCTTACACTAAGAATACTAAGTAAAGAATTAATGAATATAGAATTTTATTTGATCTGAAATAATGATAAAAAAGATAACAAAGGAAAGAGAAATCAGCTTTCTCTTTCGTTTTTCTCAGTCGCTTTTTTGTTTCTTTCTCCCACTTTTTTCACATAAGAGTTCATTTATTATTTAAAATTATTTTTTATTTTAAATTAAAAATCTTTTTCCAATTTGAGTTTTAAAGAGGTAGACGGTTGGTGGGGAGGGGGGGGGCTTGGGGGAGGCAGTAGTGAAATATGTATAAACCTATAAATCACGATTCTAATATACAAAAGGTTTTAATTTTCTTTCATTGAAAAGTTTTTGAATACAGTGAAAGTATAATAATATTAATTGTATTTTTGAAATTTTTGTTTATAGCTGCTTAAATTTAGCTTCTTTTTTCTACGTTTTCTTTTTATTATGCTGACACTCTTCTGTCAGTAATTTAATGATAATCTTTAGGTTTGTGCTTTTTTTTTGCAAAAAAAACTAATAAATAAAAGTGATTCCGTTAGTTGCTGTTCAAGCGGTTTCTATCGGTTTCTATTTCACGATTTCTTTATCAGCAGTTTTCGCGCTGATCTTTTCGAGTTGTTAATAAAACATGTGAAAAAAACAAAAATTTCGAAAAAATATCATAAAAAAATAACAAAATCTGAATAAAAACAAAAATTCTTGATAATACAAAAGAAGCTTTGTGTATATACAGGTTTTGTATTTAGAGTAGCTTGTTGCTAAGTAATTCTATGTTGTTACTAATTTTCTACAACATATTCTATAAAACTTCATTAATATTGAAACTGAATACAAATTTGCTTTACGTTTTAAGAAGAAAAAAGAAGCAAACGAACGAAAAAAGTAAATAAAGAAGAGAGCATAAAGCGAAATATAGATAAAGACGGATACATATCTACTACATATCTTAATATATAAAAATATGACTTTGAGTTATTTTAGCGTCATTTTTTAGTCGTTGTTGTTATTATTGTTTCGTCGGTTCCTTTTCAAAGTAAGTAGCACAAGGTTATTATTCTATCTTCAAATCTTGTTGTTTTACTGTTCTGTTTTATTTAATGTGTTTTCCTTTTCGCTGCTTTTCGTTACTATCCGCTATGAGTTTCCTTTGCCCATCCAACAACTACTTAGTTATTAATTTCATCCTTCGCTCTCGATGACATACTTTGAAAGATAAACTGCACAAGAGGAGGGGGGAAATGGGCCAGGAAGATGAACACCACCCCATCTCAGGTGGATGCTTTTATTTGCAGGGCCTCGGAAGACGTTTAATAGTAAAACGTTGCAATAAATAATATAAAAATCAATCTCCACGCTTTTACGTCATTAAACATTATTCTATCTTTTATTAAAAACGATTCCACATTAAATAAGCTTCCACATTGAAGAAGTATGACTACAATATTTAAATTTGAAAACTATATATTTATATGTACATATATACAAAACATATGTAGGTACATGCATATATTCATTTATTGAAGAGATAATATTTAGAGAACCGTATTCAAAACGTTATTAAAATGCAACGTTTTAATAAATAGAATTAATTTAGTCTTCTGATCTTCTGATTATCTTCTGGTCGTCTTCCTTTCGAATTCTACTAAAAGCTCTCAAATCGTGGATTCAATAATTTCCGGCTGTTTGCGGATGAAGATACCGCAAAAGATATTTTTATCTTTGTTGTAATGTGTATTTTATTTGTAATCTTCTAAACTTTTGATGACCTTGACTATGCGATTGAATGTTTACAATTGATAAAAGTAATCATGTAGCATGTAGTATTTAGTAAAGACTGAATTTTATGAACTTGACTTACGTATTTAATTATACTATTGTACATTTTTTCGTTTGTTTTGTTGTTTAAATTTTGGTCTTTTTTAAGAATTATCTTATCATCATCTTCATAATCTTTTTATAACACATCATATCTTCCACTAGCAAAGAACATATCTTAAAATAGAATTTGAGTTTCTGGGAGCCACAATTTTTATATTGAAAGTCAGTTGTTGCATATTTTATTTCAAAATAATCGCGAATTCAGGGCAACTAAGCAATACGATTCATAAAGGAATTCAAGTACAGAGTTGGTAGTATTTCTCAGACCTCTAAACGGGGTCCAGGTAGCTTGTCTGATATCATGGGTGTTTTTTTTTTTGGTGGAGAAGATTTTCTAGTCTATCATCATACGCTGTTTAATGTTTGTTAATAAAAATATTCTTATTTACTGTACATCTTTGCACATTTAGTTTAGGTTAATAATAATACATTATATTAAACATAATTATTATAAATAATTTTTCTCAACAAGTTGGGTTTAATTTACTCATGAATTTTTCAATATTTTCAAAAAACTCTTAACAGATGGTCTAAAAGAATGTTCAATATTTGTCGTATTTTTCTTCATGGCCAGTTTTTCAAATAATTTTTATGAATTCAAGATTAACATAAAATAAAACTGACTTCATATTTTACTACAGACATGTTTACTATAAGAGTGGCATTAAACATAAAATCAGTTTAAAACTTCCTACACAAACAACTATGATCACATCAATGCGGAGGTTTAAAAAAGTCAAGCAAAAGAGCCACTACAAAGAAGGAGAAGAAGACGAAGAGCAAGTAAGAGTGTTAGGATCGGCCTGGCCGAAGTTCATATACCCTACACTCGTACCATAATTTTTTAAGTTAAGTGGGCGGTTCATGTCCACTAGGTTGACTGGCTCTGATACATTAAATCCGGGAATAGAATTTCAACTTATACGCCCCTCAAATTGGATGAATGAATTTACTGAAAAAGTGCGCTGAAAAGTCATTTTCTCGTTATTAAAGAGCCCCTTCATAAGAGATAATACTCGTGCCGAATTTCATGACGATGGATTTCTACTCGAACTCCTATAATTGTAGTTTTTTCTCACAAGTGGGCGGACCAAGTCCATTTTGAGGAGTTTGAGACGATGGACTCGGTAATAAAACTTCAGCTTCAAATTCACTGTACAAATTGAGAAATTGAGCTAAAGGCAGGGATGAAATCATATTCACTATACGAAGTGGGCGTGACACTGGTCCGATTTTTTCCATTTCCAAACTCAAACAGCCTCATAGAGAATAATCGTTCCAAATTTTAGACCGATATCTCTGTTCGATGTCTTGTAATCGTGATTTTCACACACGGACTGACAGGCAGATGGACCGACAGACAGAAGGACAGGGCTAAATCGACTCTGGAGGTGGCACTGATGAAGAATATACTATATATACTTTTTTACGTGTACTACGCCTCCTTTAAAAGTTTCCTACATCTATCAGGCCTCCTTTAATGTGTCACAATTGGATAAATGAAGTGAGGTACACTCACGTCTTCGCCTTCGAGTGTAGGGTACAAAATGGGTCTGCATAAATTAAAAGTCTCCAACCAATTATGGTCGCTCAGCAGAAGCAGCTGCAATGAATGGCAAGAAGACAGTCCAACTTTAATGGCCATCATAAGGTGATTATAATTTGATTTTTCTTTCATATTTTAAAGGAAAAGAAACTAAAATTCTTTTTTTTTCTTCTTGAGTACATAAAAAAGTGTCACCTTTTTATTTGAATGTTTATTTAATTTGAAACATGAGCTTGACTGTCCAACCACAACGCAACGATGCGACGTCGCAAACGATAACGATTTCTCTCTCTCGAAATCTTCGAATGAGTCACATCTGTCGTCATAAATTATTTACATTTTGTTTTAAATAAAAATAATTTGAATAATTTCCTTGTTTGACAATTCGTTTGTCAAATTTATTTACATTTTTTGGGGAATTTGAAGAATTTCATGGAAAAGTAGGGCATACTGTTTTTAAAAAAATGAGAAAATCGGAAGAAGTTGTCAGAAAATTAGAAAATTTTATGACGACGTGAGAGAGCTCAACGACGTGTTCCATTCCATTTTTCTATAGGAACATCGCAATCGATTGCGACGTCGCATCGTTGTGGTTGGACAGTGATTCGGAATAGGAATGAATTGGAATTGAAACTCTATAGAAACGATACGAATATGGAAAAGTTGTTCGCGTTGTTTGACATTTGAAATATGTACGGTATTTTTTTAATTTATTTTAAAGTATTTAATTAAATTCGGAATGTTTATTTAATAGATGTTAACTTTTGGCTTGTTGTTTGAAGAATTCAAGTTGAGCAGCAGCAAATCAATACATCTTTCTCTCTCTTGCTTCCACTGCATTTGAGACAACATTATAACTTAATTTATTACTTAGAATTTAAGTAGTTCAATAAAAGACTGTTTTGTTTGTGCATGTTTGTTGACTGGTTGCATGTATTTATTTTGCATTTAAAAAAATACCCACTTTGCTGTGAATTAACACATTCTTCTCAACTAAATATTGACTAACTGCTAACGCCCAACAGCAACCAAAAACAACAACTACAACATTTATGGCAACAGGTGACTTGATAATAATTGACTCGACTCGACTCAACTCTGCGAACTCGTCACATGATTCAGTTCGAAAGAAAAAAGTAGAAGAACGAAAAGAAATAACAATACAAAGAAAGAAAGAAAGGAAGAGACAAGGGAAAAACAAACATTTTAAAACTAGTTTTGGGCCAGTCTGTCGGTTTGGAAAAGGAGCGGGCCGCCGTTTAGCACGCAAGTGAAGCCAGAAACCGTGGCAGACAACTGGACGGTAAACCTGAGCTAAACCTAGTGACTGACTCTTAGCGCGGCGAAGAGATGGCAAGGAAAGCCATCACATCTACGAGTATATACTATACTATCTATCTACCTGTCAGTCTTTCTGCGCTTTTGAGTCGTTGGTTGTCTGCCTGTCACATTAAAAGTGCACATTTTTTCCTTTTTTTTTGCTCCAAGTAAATAAGTTTTTATGTGCACAATTCTTTTTTCTTTTTTACTAACTGCTTCGTGTGCCACATTTTTAAATTATATGAAACTACAAATACAACTACAAAAAACAGCAACAACCACAACAAAAGGAAGAACAGGAACAAGACCATGAGTAACGACAACAACAATAAGAACAACAGTAATAACAGAAGCAGTGTTGCCATTTGCACACTTATGTATCCAAATTGACTTCCAAAAATTTATGTTCCTTTTTTACAAATAAACGTTAAAAATAATCTTAAGTACGAGCAAAATTTATTTCTAAATATGAATACATTTATCTTTAACTGGACACCTTTTTCTGAAACAGTGGACACATTTAATTTCATATTAACGGCAACACTGATCACCAGAACCACCTTCAAGAAGAACAAGTAATACAACAACAACAACTACGTTTGTTTTAAACTTCAACATGTTGCTGTTTGAGTTTATTGGTTTTTGTTGTTGTTGTCGTTGTAGTTGCTGCTGTTGTTGTTGTTCTTCACATCATAAGTCGAACGTCAGTTTCGCATTCCACTTAAACTAGGGCATCTCTTCACACATATTTAGCATTCAATCGTTCGTTCGTTCAGATGATCGGTCGGTCGGTCGGTCGGTTACTCGTTTCAACTGCACTCGTTCCCGAGCAACCTGCCAGACCGACGACAGCCTGCCTACCAACCTGCTTACCTAGTCAACCAACCACCCACCCCACTTGGATCCCACTCTTTCCAACAACAAACACAGACACACACTACTTTCCTTCAATTCCTCCCTTCTCTCAGGCGACACAAACATACACTCCTAAATACAAAATACAGAGTGTTGCACTCGCACGATATATAAAAATGTATTACATTTTTTTTTGGTTTTTCTTTTTTTTTTTTAACTCGCTCGTGGTCGGCGATCGTCGTGTGGGAAGAAACTCGCGTTTATGTTTCTTGTTGTTGTTGTTGTTTCTGCGGATTGAGTAGAGTTGGTGCAGCCGGTTAGTTAAAACGATTTTCCGCTATCTCAAGATGACAAAAACATTTTTATATTTAGCCAGATTTCAGAAATTTTAATATGAAAATATAAATTAATTTCTCTTCTTCCTGCCAGCGAAATTTTAAGTGCAGCGGAATGAAATTTCTCCTTTCCTTTAAGTTAATACGGTGTACGAAGGTGAGTACTGGGTAAATTATCCTGAAAATATAATATATAGCAACTAAACTGTGGGATTCAAAAAAGTTGTCTTTCTTTCTTATCTTTATATGATAAGAAGTTTCAGAAGCAGAACTGGGTTAAATGAGTTTCATGTACATATGTATGAACTTCGGTTATTATATCAAGTAGTTTTTATAAAACTCCCTGAAAATCTGAGGTACATCCTTCTCCGTTTCTAATCATCGAGGATTTGAAAATGAAACGCGATATATTCACCGTTCATCGGACGTTCGGGGAACGTTCAAGTGACTTTTAAAGAAAAACGACTGAGGGCGGTATTGTGAACTCTTCACATCATTAATTCGCGGACAATCAAATCACTGATATCAAAATAATGGCAATCAAATGATGCCGGTAATGAAATTATAATTAGGATGTTAAAAATATGAGAGCAAAAATGCTACTTTTAGCCAAAATGTTTGTCTCTACTGAACTAACACACGTATTGCTGTTGACATTTGAAATCCAAGTATTTCATGTAATGTAATCATGAGTATTGAAAATAATGGCTCATGAATCATCTTTCTTTCAGCAGCTGCAGCAGATCCCACACATAAACTCGAATACGCACCGCCGAAAACGGTGTCGAAAGAGACGTCTTTCAATACGGTTTTTTGAGTGGGAGACAAAAATTAAGACGAAGAAATTAAAAAAAAATCTTCATATAAGAAGCAGCACTGAACTCTTCATTTTGTGAACTAACCGAAAATAGAAATAAAATCTCTTTTATAAAACACAAAAACAAAGCACGCCCACAAAAAAATTTGCCTTATTTTATATAAGAACTCGCATTTGAATGGTTTCACAAACATTTTTGGCAATTTAATCATACAATCAGACAAAAAGTGAAACATTTATGAGAAGTCTATAAATAAGATAAGAAATCAAAAATTCTGCCTCTTAGTTATATTTTAATTTATTTTTACTTCTTTTTTAAAGCTCGAATTTTTAACTTCGGTTAGCATTTTAATTAAATAATTTTATGATTTCGTTAATGAATGAGAAACAACCACAGCAACAACTTCATTTTTTAGGGAGAGTAAATATTATAATAGATTAAATGACATTATATTAAATTAAATAAAAGATTAAAAAATAAGAAATGAGAATTTTCACTTCAATGAAGATGTTCATGGCGATGTCAAATGTTGTCATTATGAAAGCTTTGAAGATCATGATGATGATTATGATGCTTTTGTGTTTAGTTTCAATGTCGATTAACAAAAACAATAATAGTACAAATCATAAAACAACAACAAACAACATAATAATAAAAAACTTTAGCTGATTATTTAAAAAATATCTCTGTACATGATATTTTCTTGGAAAGAATATAGAAGAGGTTTGATTTTTGGTCTTCTTTGATTTAAGAGGCTTAGAATAAAGTTTTAGAAAATTCACCATGCGATGTTTGAATCTGAGTGAAAAACAAAACTTTAAATAAGTATTCATTGCGATCCTTATGAATCCTTGCAGATGGTGAAATGTTACCCTCAATCAATATAGTTTTTACTGAAAAAGAGTTCAAGTATCTCAGCGGACAAGAATCTGAAACGAACGAACGACTATTTGAGAGTAGTTTCTTGTAAAATAATGATTCCTCTATGATTCCTATCCGATGACCCCCTTAAAAGTCAATTAAAAGATTAAAGAAACGAACAGGGGAAAAGTTTATAATCGTATATAAAGAAAGGACCTGCTTTATCTATCTCCCAGTCTATTCAAATATTCGTCGTATATATTATATGTACATTTTTTGTATTAACTTGTATATCAACGTCTTCGTTGGATTTTCTATTTACATATTTTCTTATATACTTTTATATGTCTATCTGTATGTCTGTCTGTCTGTTTGTGTGTCTGTTCGATAGCCAGATCTCGTTTGATACCTGTTCATGTTGAATAATAAAAGTTGAATTGTATTTCGCATTCGCGTCTTTTTATTTTTAATTCGCTTTCATTTTATTTTCCTTTTTTGTTGTTGTTGTTATTTTATTTTACTTTTGCGGTGTTTTTTATTATTATTTATTATTTACATTCCGGCTTTATTGTTATTGCTGTTGTTGTAATGATGATGATTATTATTATTGTTGTTGTTGTTTCTTTATATTTGTTATTATTGTTTTTATGTTGATTCCTTCTCAAGTGCTTTTTTCTTGAAAATCTTAGTTTATAGTAGATTTTATTTATTTTATTTATAATTCGTGTATTATTTCAAGTATTATCTTTATACACATACACACACTCACACATCCGCACCTGCGCACACACACACACATTAAATACGCTTACACTCACATTTTATGTGGAAGAAAAAAAGCCCGATAGACGGCTAACAGGTGAGAAACTCAATGAAGGGAAACCTTTTTTTTTCTTTCTTAAGTAGGTTGGATCGCTCGGTGGTTCATTCACTTGTTCAGAGTTTTTATAGTGCGTTCGGGTTTGTGAAAAAGTACGTGTATGTGTGTGTGTATGTGTGTATATAGGTGGAAAATCTGGAATTCACAATTGCAGAATTTATTACTTTGTGTTCATCGTATGTAATTCCATTGAAGAAGAAAAAATAATAATAATAATAATAATACTCGTACAATTCAGCGAGCTTGAAATCGATTTTAGCGATTGGATAAGAGTTATTTAGAGCAACTCGTGGTTAGATGTGTGGAAATTAGTGCAGAAGTAATAGTTTCTGTCGATGTTGTTGTTGTAGTTGAAGTTGTTGGTGTTGATGTTGTTGCGAGATTTGGATGTGACGATCAGGTTGAATTACAGACAGTCATAAAACAACCAAGATTAAAAGTGAAGAACAAAAATTTTTCTTTAAACCCGAAACTTTCATGAAAAACCGGATTAAGATGCAAGAGAATATAGAAATGGAATTTAATCTCAAAATTAAGAAACATCTCAATTCGTAAAATCGAGTTTAATATACTTTAGACACCACAGATCATAGATCAGTTCCATCATATCGATTTTCTATCTGATTACGATTTTGAAAGTTTCAATTCTAATTATGAAATTTGAAATAATTTTCTCGAATTCTTAAGATTCCAAGTTCCGGATCTATTGAGGGGAAGAAACTCTCCAAAGTTGGGGAAAATTCGAAATAGAGAAACTGTAAAAATAGAGTCATGAAATTTTAGAGGAATTCGTATTTTTTCATAATAACTCATTGAAACCATTCTACAAATTCCACGATAGAAGAGATTATATTTTAGATATTTAAAACTTTAGGTTTTTGCTTCAAGCGAGATTACTAAAACTCTGCATGTGTAGACTCAATACAGAGAAGAGGGGAAAAACGAATCCAAAAAACGCAAAAAAGCCTGCAATTTTGCTCAATCAATCATTTCATTGCAACGCCGCGGCGGCGGATGGAAATGCATATTTTGAAAAACGCTTTTTCAAGTATTCCCGCGCGTCATACGTTTCAGCAGAATGAACACCGCAGCCCCCATCGACCCCTTTAGCGCCCCATCAGCAGCGCCTTCACCGCCAATAGAAGCACTATTAATAGAGGCTAATAAATGCAGCAGCCGCCACTACAAATGAGAGCACCAACAAAAACAAAATTTCTTTAAGCGAAAAAAGGAAAGGAAAAAATGTAAAACAAACAAATTAAGTAAAGTAAAAAATATGAAAAAATATTTGAGAAAAGCGAAACATTTTGTAAAGAAAGAGCAACAGAAAAACCACTAAAACTTAAGCAACATTTTTCAAAATTGCAAAATGCAAAGGAATGCACATGTTGTAGATATATTGATATATATCTGTATGGATCTCTATGAAGTACATGTAAATGTATCTAGGCGATAAGTAACATTTCCATACTACACAACTGCAGGCACTTCAAGTATCTGGCGCTGCTGCTTATGACGTAAAAAGTATCTTCAACGTCAAAAGCACGCTTGGATGCATTTCTGCGATACATGCAACTAAATTGCATTCAATGCGGATTCAAAATTACGCTATAAAATTGCAAAAGTTTTTGCCAAAATGAAAATGAAAATAAATAAACGAGAAAAGGGATTTATTGTTTCTTTTTGATACACTTCCATGTTGATTGGTACAACGGAAAAGTTCAAAATTTATTAGACGATGAGATTGATTTAGGAAAAAATAATAGAAGGAGTTCTACCAGAACCTGATATACCCTGGTGAACTCTGGTGAGAGATAACCTGCATTTAAAAACGTTTAGAAGGAAATGCCAAAGTGACGCACCCACCCCATGAGGACCTTAAATGGGTTAGATTTTGTTAAAGTGGCTGCACCACACCCCTTTTTTATTAGTATACAGTACTTATATCGGTTTAAATACAACTAATAGTGTCGCAATAGGAATTTTAAACAAGGAAAATCTTTTACAGAGTATAGACTGGAATAGTGGGCCACGCCTTCTCTTTGGAAGGTAGATAATATTAATATTAAATGTACAGATGTTGACTTTTGCTTTTGCAGCTTACTCCAATCTATTAAACGTTAATCTTTATTTCTATCTCCCATTATTATCTTCATAAATCCCTCAATGGATTTACCACTCCTTCGAAGATAATAATTCATTAATAGTAATTAATTCAAATTGTATTTTAAGAGCTTAAATTTTAAATAAGAAGAACAAAAAAAAATTAATTTCATTACCTTACTTTTATTGACCACCTCTTTTTATTGATACGAGTAGTAAAAACAAAAATAAAAACAACAACAAAAGAAAAACCCAAACAGCAACAACAACAACAAAATCATAAGACAGTAAAGAAAAACTTTATGCATCTAGGAAATTTTTCTAATGAATGCAATTCAGTTGTAATTGAATTTCAGTACGTTAAACTTTGGATTTTAATTGGATTCATTAAAGATAATGTTGTGGTATTTACTTGAAATTATTCCAGTTCTAGAAATATGATTTCTAGTCACCTTTACAATTGAAATAGTGGGCGGACCACGCCCATACTAAGTAGGGTGTTGACATTGTAATTATGTATGTTATAGACTGCCATTCTAATCCATACTTATTTATCACTTTTTTCATCCAAAACTCTTAATAGGACAGATAATATAAATGTGGGCGGGTCACACCCCTTCTTCATGGAATAGTTAATATCCAAGTTAGATTAAAAGTTAATCTAATCTTCATTTTCGGGTGTAGGGTATAAAACTCAAAGTAAAGTACAACCAGTGAAGTAAAGTAAAGTAAAATTAAATTACATTGAAAGTGTTATTCGGTCAGTCATGAGATTCGATTTATCACCAACGTATTATAAGTTGTATCGAGGCGTAAAGTCAGAGCAAGTTGAATCGTACCCTGTATTAGTCAGTCTCCGGGTTTGTTCTGAATTCTGAGTTTATTACTGATGTTTGGTAAATTAATTAGAGAGAAGCTAAATATTCGTATATAGAGAACTCTTGGCAAGTCTGTAAACGTATTTCAGCAAAATATACATATATTAGTATTTAGTATATATTAAAGCAAAATGTGTTAAATTTATAAAAAGAAATAATCATTTACACTTCTAATTTACACATCGATTTCGAAAGCAGGTTAACTAAAATGTGTGAAGTTAGAAATCCGATGCAATTTACTAGAGCTAAAAATTAGACGAATTTAAAGTTAAGAAATAGCGAAGAAACTAAAACGTCTAAAGTCACGTAATACGTATATCAATAAATGTAATATGAATAATTTATCAATGAACTGAAAACCAAAAATAAAATAATTCGATTTGCTTCCGTTTAGTTTAACATCGACTGAGACTTGAGTTCAACATCGCTTGAAAGTTGAGTTCAACATCGATTCAGAGTTGAGTTCATTCGAGTAAATGAACGAACATTTCTCGGTCAAGTCCAATTTTGATGGGTTTTTTGTTTTTTGGTTGTGGTGTTATTTATTTTAAGTTGGCATTCATTAATTTCAGTTTTATTTCTTCTTGTTGTTTTCATGTCAACTTGTTGTCCAGATATTTTCAGTGAAAGTTCACAAACACACCGCGTTTTTTAATTCATTCACATTAATTCGTTGAAATCAACGAAGAAGACGAAGAAAACTTTTTACGTTTCTTTTCCTTCGTTGAGGTTACAAAAGGGAAATCGAAAAGAGTGAAATTTCAGCAATAATTTATATCGTTGGGTATCGTTGGGACAACCTTTTAGTGGGTTGAATTTGAAGAAAGCTCCAAGAAAGGAGGGAGGTTGAGGGTGTGGGGGAGGGGGCGTCGATTAGCGAGTTTGTAAATCAGAAAAAACTCGTGCCGTAGTCGTAACAATTCTTATCTATTCTTATCTTTAATCAGTTTCTCCCTATAAA
The DNA here is from genome assembly GCA_949629155.1 of Myopa testacea. NCBI lineage: Eukaryota > Metazoa > Arthropoda > Insecta > Diptera > Conopidae > Myopa > Myopa testacea. The sequence continues at coordinate 49,150,921 of OX451346.1, forward strand.
CTGATAAGAATGATAGCAAAACGAATAATATGAAAAATAATATACAAAATATAATATACAAAACCAAAAACAATAATATTGAAATGTGTTCCTTTTTACCCTTAAAATGCGTTAATTAGGTTTTAGCACTCAAGATATGAACAAATGAAGGGAGTTCGTGTATTTAATGTACTCAGATAATCAAGATAAATCAAAAATAAGGTATTATGTCAAGTTTGCCGGGAAGACAAACTTAGCTTTCATTTTCACTGAACTATTTTTAAATATTTGTTACAACTCCTTATTAGCCAGATAATAGAAAATATTTTTAAATATTATTCGTTCTTTGTTTAATTCAATTTTTTATTAAATAAAAATATAAATATTAAAGATTTGTAGCTATGTTTTTTCCCTGCACTTGCAGAAAGCAGAAAATACACAATAAAAAAAAAAACACAAAAACAAAAAATAAATTAAAAAGTAGCTTTTAACAAGTTTTCAGCTGAACCCATGAATTGCGGTCAGTCATCATTGGCCAATGACCGATTACATGGTCAGATGACAAGTTGTTTCCATCAGCCGTTGCTGACGTTGTTGTTGTTGTTGTTTTTCTATTTTCTTATTTTCTACAACGACGACCGACCAAACGTCTTGACGACACCTCGTATTCAATGTATGAACATTCAATGAATTCATTACAAAAACTGTTATTGTTTTTATTATTTGGCTTTTTCTTGTAATTCTTAAAGTATTGTGAATGTGAATTTGGCGAGGGTGGTCCCAGAAGTACCCGACCTAACAAAGAAACATAATAAATATCATCATTTCTCAACATGGTCTACTTTTAGGTTGATAGAACGATTTTCATAAGTTTCGGATGTAAAAAGAATGACAGTATAAGACTTCGTCTGGGAAGAATGTATTTAATTTTTGGTTAAGATGTTTTTCGAATCATCGAATTATTCTACTAATATTTTTTATTATATTGTATATAATATAATAACTATAAAGTCAGATTAGAAAGTAAGATTATAAAGTAAGGATGGACATTAAAAACTACTTAAAGAACAGGTTTATTTTTTATTTCTGATTATTGCAAGAGTTGTTTTCTTCTCTCGATGATTAGCAGAAAATTCATTAGTTACTAAAATGATTCAGAGAACGACTTACATGTTATAGTGACTCTGTCAATTTTTTGTAACTTGTATATAATATAATCCTTTATTTTATGATATAAAAGTTTACCTGAAAGAAGAAAAAAGATTACTTAGTTTTGCGAAGTGTTGCAAATGCATTTCAACAATTATGAGAAAATATAGATATATTTTTTAAAGCATATACTGAACCTTTTAAAATTTAAAAAAAAATTTTTAAATATAGATTTTTAAATACTTTTTTATTTTTTTCTTTAAATATAAACAGACCTGCCTGTAGTCTGTATAACCGTAAAATTGGAGGTTGTCAGAAGTGGAATTAATTGATGACAATTAAGTGAACCCGCTTGGAGAAAAACAAGGGGTGGTATTGAAAGACCCTCCCCATGAAAATGTATTCAATTAAAATGATCATAATAAACCAATAACAACAGCAACATTAGTAACAACAACAACAAGATCCACATTTTCACCATCACCATCATCATCACTATTATAAACATCGAACATCATTTTCATCACTATCAACAATAAATTGCACGATTATTTTTCTACAGTTTTTAATGGATGCATCGAACATCGTTGGTCAACCGCAGCAACAACAACCAGTTACGTAAAACACTTTGGAAAAAGTAATAACTCGAAAAAAAAACATCTACGAACATTATACAAAGCACAATAATAAATTAAAAATAAGAAAAAATTACGAAGAAAAACGATTGAACGAAGACTGAGCATAAAAAAAAAGGAAAGCATAAAGAAAAATCAATTGAAAGAAGTTATGCAAGTAGATAAAACTAACTTGCGAATGAAAAAAACGACTTATTATCTAAAAAAGAAAATAACTGTAATAATATAACTACATAAACGAAAAAACACAAAAAAAAAAATTATTACGAATTATGACAGAATGTCTCACAGTGAGTAAGAATTATGGGACAATTGAAAAGAATCCGACGAAATAAAGAACCCGATCTTGTTCTGTAATAGAGAGAAAAATCTATGATAAAATATGAGGAAAAACCTAACCAAATATGAGGCAAAAATAAAATAAAGCTGGCCGGTCGGTCGGTCAATCGATCACTCGATTTGTGAGCAAGAAAAACCACCTTTTCAATTAAAAGCCAGACAGGTTCAGCGGTTGTCAGAATCCGCCACAACAATAACAACAAAAATAAGAAGAAAGAAAAACAGTTGTTGTCGAGTGTTGCCACACGCGGCAAATTGTTGCCAATAAAAATGGATGCATTTTCGTTTTTCAAAAGAATTTTTATTTTCATTTTGCATTTTTTTCTGCTTTTGTTTTAAGTGAAGAGCTTCGGCGCAGTTAATTGAAAATATGCAAATCTTTCTACAGTCCAATTCATACCGTGATAGAAACTTTTGTGTTTTAATTTTATTTCCCACAATCAACCGAAGAGAAAGGAAATTCGTTGGGGTGGAAATTGTGAATTAAGGCCTTGTTGTTGTCTCTAAGTGTTTTAGGAAAATGAATTCAATTGGCAGTTGTGAAATAACCTTGGAAATGAAGAATGCCAAAAGAGATCAACAGAACTACAATAGAAAACAAGAGCTGAAGGATTTTATTCATTCCATTGTTCAAATATTAAATTTATTATAAAACCTGAAAGAGGTCGACTTCGAATTGGCCGAATTTCAGATTCACTCCATTCATAATAATCAAATCCTCATCTCTTGAGTAGTTATTATGACTCTACTCTTTGATTTATAAGAATTTGTTAAGAACTGTAATTCACATCGTAGTGAATTTTACGCCATCCCTATAATATAATCCTATGCCGATCCTATCCCCTGTCATTTAAATGCGGTTATTTTTGATCAATTTAATATTAAAGTACAGGAACATTTCTGTCGCTCACACCTACTCTCCGAACTGTTAAAACTCTATAAATGTGAGTGTAAAAAGAAAACAAAACCGTCTACTTTACTTAGAAGGAACTTAAAAGGAACAATAAATGTCACTCATTTGTATTCAAGACTCATGTCAGAAAATCTCTAAGAAAACGGAAAAACTATTCACTTTAATTACAATAATTTCCTAAAATAACCATTTAAAAAAATAGCTTCACGAAGTAGCTTCACTTGATTCATAGCTGCGTTTAATGTAATTCCAGTTTTTAACTCGTAACTTCATATTTCAAAATGTTCATGTTTTGAACATGTTATTTTTTTCTAGATGATGACAGCAGCAGCTCAGAATAAATAAGAATTCGAAACCAGTTTATCGTGTTACTCGTACTACGTAAAGAATAAGTTTTCTCTCCTTGCAACGTTCGACATCACTTTTAAACTTCAGATTTAGACACTCCCCCTTCACTAGCCACCCTCCTCTTGCTCTTCTCCTTAGCCTCCACTCCTCATTCGTAACTAATATAGTTTGAATGCTATTGTATAGTTTATTTTCTCGTGTTCTAATAAAAAAGTGTTCTATCTAAAAATTTTTGGAATTTATTAAAATTGGAAGAACATAACGTTAGAAGTTCCTCTAAAAAAGGGGGGAAAGAATTAGTTTGTTAGAAAGTTGATATCAGTTTAAAGTAATTTAAGTCAAATTATGAAAAATAAAAAAATTCATCAATTATTTGAACTAAATATTTATCCGGAATCAGATTAAAACACAAATTTTTACCTCAGTAAGAGAAAGAGAGAGACTCATTTATTAATAACCTTCTCTACCCTTTTTACTTAAAAGAACTGAATTTTTCAATCTTCTTCATCATCTATGAAGGTGAATTTAATCAGATCATATAATTAGGTTGGGGAGAAAAAACAATACTTCAGCCTCAGCATAATACAACATACGACAACAACAAAAACAACGACAAAAGTAGGCAAGCGAGGTCAGCATCAATGTTAATTGAATTGCCTTAACACGAATGGGAACACTTGGAATAAGAATCAAAAAGATATCCGAGTGATGGCTAGTGGAAGCTGGAGGGCTGGTGGGCTTGTGGGCCGGTGGGAGTGTTAATTGTTGATTGGAAGTGTTAAGTACCTCGATGAAATGAGAGAAGAAACGATAGAAAACACTCACATGTTCAATATTTTTGTTCATTAAATTTAAAAACTTAGTTTAGTTGATGAGTTTAGATTCGTTTTTGTTCTTATCATCAACCGGAGCGGGTTGGTTCATTCCACTCTATCGTAATAAAAGAGATACTTTGTACATTTATTTATATTGAAAACTCATTGGAAATGATACCACAATCGTTGCATCACTTTATTGTTTCTATACGATCTCGAAAAAATCTATGAAGCATGAAGGGTCGCTGAAGAAGTCGGTGAACATTTCTATTGAGTACAAATTGATGACAACATCAGAAAAGAGAGAAAGTATCACCATCGATACTCATTTACTGTCGTAAATGGATTTCATTTTTACGAGCAATAAAAAAATGGAAGAATAATAAACGAATGAGTGACTCGCGTTGGAGACGAGAGAAGACTGTAACGATGAGTTTTATAGTGGGCGGATGTTGTGTATATTATTATGGCAAAAAACAACAGTATTAAAAATCGAGACGGTATAAATTTTATCGAGTGATAAATATTTATTTTTATGTTCTTTTTGAAAAGCATTACTATATATTTACTCTAAAAAGTTCAAAAGATTATGTAAAAAGATATTTAAATTATAAACTTGGAAGTGAGTAATTTTTGTGTATATCAAAAACACACACCTATTTTTAAACAGACATTAAAAAAAATTTGTGGATGATGAAAGACTAAAAATAAAACTGTCTTCAAAATACATGCTTTAAAGTAAAATAAATAAACTTCAAAGTAAAGATTAAGATTTAAGATTATAAAATATGCTGTAGCGTTTGGCCTCTGTTACTGCATTATTTTTTGTTCTGATGCCATCGACCGAAATCGATGCCATCACCTGAGTATGTAAATTCGATAAGATTTTTGATTGTGTATTTCCTTAATTATTGTATGTATAATTTCCTTAAATAATTTTGATAACAATCCTTTGATTTTAATAATAATACATGGTTGATTTCTGAAGTATTATTTGAAATTTTGAAGTTATAAAGTGTATCGTATATCTTATCGTTATTAAGTGTATAAATATAACTGGATGCTATGAAGTGCAGAGTGGGCCATCGGCTAGTTTCTTCGTAATATTTTATTTTTTGAAATTTGATTTAAATTGAAATTTGATTTGAGATAAACCTTGAATTTTCCAAGAATTCGAAAGTTAATAAACCTTTATATTCGATTTCTACGACTAATACGACTTTCTGAGTATCATTCTGAAATTAATCTGAAACCAATTTATTATTGTCAATAGAGAGCCTCTGTATCACTCTCTCTCTCTCTCTCTTTCTTTCTATCTGGATCTGTCACCGCTTTGTTGTAATTTCTGCCTCTCTCTCCCTCTCATTCTCTGTCTCGATCTGTCACAGTTTTGTTGTCATTTCTCTCTGATTCTTTCTGCTTCACTGAATCTCATTTTAATTGTTTATTTGTTTTGACTGTTAAAATCAAATTAAAATGGCATGAAATTTAAAGTTAGTTAAATGCTATTTATTAGACTTTTAGATGTGATATGAATATACAAATAATCTGTCAGAGTGACGGTGTCTAAGTGTTAGTGAGTAACTATGCTTGAATCTAGGAAATCTTGCGCGATTAATCAAGCGATAAAACAATTAAAATTAATGCATAAATGAATACAATATAAATAAGAAGTTAGTGATTTAAATTAATAAATGGACATTAACTATTACGTTATCTCAAAGATAGATGTAATTACTTTCTTGATGTAATTTCTCTCATAGTCTCTTCAAAAAATATGCATTTTAAATGAATTAATAACTATTATTCATAATGATAACGATCTCTTTTTGTATCTGAGAGCTTGATAAAGATACAATGCAATAAAAAGCCTTCGATTACGTTTGAAAAGATTAAATTTAAATAATTTTAATATTTAGTGTTAGTGTTCATTCTGAAAAAAAACTCAAGAATTGTATTGGATTTCTGATCATTGCAACAGCAGCAAAAAAAATAATCTTATAGAATGATCATCAACAACTACGACTTTGATAGTCCAAAGCACAATAACTAAATATTGCACTTGTTGGTAATCATTTTCATTTTATTCTCATTTAATTTTCATTTTAATGCTCTTTTAATTCAAGCCAATTCATTGTGAATCATTTCATTCATTCGGACTTTTCTTAAAACCAATTTAAAAGCGAACGTGCACATAAAAGCTTTTTTTGCATTGTTATTAAACCATATTAAATAAAAGCAACATCAACATCAACACCATAATAATAATAACAACTACAATAATAATATTGTAATAAAACCAGCAACAATAAAAATAGCAACAATAAGAACAGCAACAACAATAAAAACTGCACTATCATTACTATTTTATTTATTATTTCTGTAGCTAAGCTTAAATGAACGGAATAATTGTCTGTGACTGAATTGAAAATTTCTGGACTCAAGTGCAAAATTTCAATTTCAAGTATAAACGAACTGCTGCTCAGACTGCACTTTAGCTGGTTAGCTACGATAGTCATTTGTCTGTGGCTGTATGTGTGTGTGTTAGCTGTCTGTGTTCGTATGTATGTCTTGATTTCTCTCGACTTGACTCTACAACATCTTAAACATTGTATACTTTTAAGTTTTTTGTTTGTCTATTTAGTCTATAGGTATCTATAGATGTACATCTGTATGTACCTCAGTATTTATGTCTTTCTTAAATGCATCTTGTGTATTGCGATTCTGAATCTCTTTATAGATTATATAGCAGATCTTATAGCAGATCGGTGTAGATACTTCATAAGTTAGAAACGTTTTCAGGTTCAAGTGTATTCATTAAGTTTACTTCATCTTCTTTAATTGAAAATCATCTTTAATTCATTAGCTTCACTTTAATTCAATTAAACTAAATTTCTTATTATAAAGAAAAACTTCATTATTTACACTTTATCAATTAATTTCGATTACATTGCTTTTTTTGGATTACATTTATTATTTTATTAATAATAATAATAATAATTTGCAAGTAATCATCGAATAGTTTCACTTCATAATTATAAGAGATGAAACCCGAGGGCCCATTATTTGATCCATATACGAATTAATCCTCAGAAAGAGGATCAGAGAGGTTGATCGGGGTAGAATCAATGGGGATCAGAGAGGAATCCGGTTGGAATCGATGGGGATCAGGTTGGCATCCATAGAGGTTTATTAACCTGATCAAAAATCTGATCCCCCATGATCATCATTGATCTCGCCTTTTTCACTATCATATTTATACTACTTGGATGATTCCAGTTCAAAGTATCTAGCATTTAGTCCATACTCATAAGATTCAGTATTACGTACATTCAAAATGTATGTGTGAGGAATTCAAGCCAAGGTTTTCTGATCAACTCAAACCATATCAAGAGTTTCTTTTTTATTCTAAACTAAAAAACAGAAACAGTTGTTCATTCTTTTCATTCGAAATCCAAGCTTTCTACGTCATTTGAGATCATTTAACCTTTCTACTATTGACTTTAGACAGCTCAAAGTTTAGAAACTTTATTTTTAAAAAAATTTATGTACTTATGGTATATTTTAAACAACTTTGTTTATTTATTTAATTACAAACGATGTTTGTTTTTTTGCTCAGCTGATTAGACAGAGTAACTCATAATCATAAAAACATGAATAACGTGGAAATCAATATAAAAAGCATCAACTTAATACATCAAAAGTGTGCCAAAGTTAAAGTAAATTATCAGAAATTTATAAAATATTACCACATATTTATAATCACAGATTTGGACTGATTTTTAGTAGAACAAAATCCATAGAGTCCATATTTATACTTTAATAATACTTCATTGTTCAAGAATTTAGAGCTCAATGATAGAATAATAAATAGAATAAAGTGATGAAGTTTATTGGAAGAAAAAGGCTTCAAATCTTTTCTCTTGTGACTTCTCAAAATAAAGACTGGCTTTAAATATACACCCAAATATGCAATATATTAAATATATTGTACAACAAATATCATGACCATTATGATCACGAAACCAAAAAGCTTCCAATCTTTTCATCTTACAGAGAGGGAGAAGAACCTGATTCACCGCCCTTCCCTCAGACAGGTGACCAAAACCACATCTAATAACATGTGGTTCGTGTGAATGTGCCAAAGCTAGGGAAGTGAAGCTATAAATAAATAAATAAATACAACAAAATGGTGCACGGAGGAGAAGAAAGCAAAAATATGTAGCTTTGGCAATAATGAAAGTGCAGCATCTCGAAGGGGGAAAAATAAGAAAAGCAATCAATCTGCCAAACAGCAGGAGAGCAACAGTTGAATAACCGCTTCAACAATTTCTTCAATTGTTGTTGTTATTGTTGCTTAAATAACAATAAAGAAATTAAAACGACGAAGTGCGCAAACAAAAACAAAAGCCGCAACACGAAAAACACATCGCAGAAGTTCAAGCGGCAAGTTGAACAGGCTGCCAATTAAATGTCAAACCCAGGAGCGGGCAACGAAAATAGATCTGAAATCAATTTGGGGTCAACAGTATTTAAGCGAGTGTATTGCAACGAAAAAAACAAAATTTGTATCTTTTAAGAAAAACCACTCAACGTTTAAAATCGCATTTGAGAAAAGTTTAAATTTAGAAAATCCCACTCAAGTGAAAGAAACAAATGACGAAGTTTTAGTTAATCACTTACGAGTAAAAGAATAAACAATTTCAAAGGAGAATCGATTTAAAAAAAAGAAACAATTTCAAACAAGAATCAATTTAAAAGAAGAAACAATTCAAGGAAGAAACTAAGAAGACTTCAGTAACAAACTACAAAAGGTTCGATTCGAATCTCATTGAATCGAATTAATTTTTTATAAATGTAAATTTTTTTAAAAGAAAGGAAACAGCTTTCATCTGATGAATCTCATTAGCGCAGAATACAAAAAAAAAAAACGTGCTGTCCGAAAAACCTTCTGCTAGAAGACAGAACTTTTTCACGATTTATCAAACTCAAAAGTCGAATTTAACAGAATTTTCCTGGTTGACATCAAAATAACCCACACTCGCCCTGCGTTTGCGGTATATTTTTAGTTTTCACAACGTTGTCTAAAAATGTGTAAATTTTTTCTGGTGAAATCTTCTCTGAACTGATTTTATTTCAGTTTTTCAAATCGAGTCCGATATTTGAATCTACGAAACATCTAGGAAATAGAAAGAAAAACGAAAAGTTTCTATTTTCGAATTAACTGTCGCTGTCGCTATTTGTTATTTTTACGCTTTTGTCGCTCGTTTTTGTTGACTTTTTTCATTCATTTAAGTGTGTATTTTTCTGAGCTAAAGAATACGCATAGATTTCAGAATTTTTCTATATCTTTCAATTTCCGCTTTTCAGGTCGCCATTTTTTTTCTTTTTCTATATTTTAGTGCTATTTTCAGCCCGGTTTTCCACTCAGTAGTTGCGCTGTTGCTCTGAGATCCGCCGACGGTGAGAGTGGACAAGACGTCAGTGAGCAAGAAATTGAAATGGCAGACTTTCGCAAGAAACAACAACAAAAGAAGGAAAACCTATTTTGACTAAAGCTAAAAGCCATCTAAACTGAAGTGGATCTGATCTTCGGGTGGATCAGAGCCAGACACAGTCCACAAGATGAACACGCAGTCCAACAACTTTTAGTTAACCGGCCGGCAGTTTATTCGATCTCGAAGAGGCTGCTGCAGATGCTGCTTCTTCTCTGGCTTCCTCTGTCCTCTTCTCTCTCTCTCTCTCTCTCTCTCTCTCCCTCTCTCTCTCTCTCTACTCTTTCTGATGTGCGTATTTGTCACACTGAAGCATGAATTCCACCGGCCGAAAATTATTAAAAATAAACACTTAAATACAGAACATATTTTGTGGTATTTTGTTGGTTGTCGCTTTAGAAATGAGCACATCATTTAAAAGATGTTGAAATGTTGTCTATCTACAACTTTGAAAAGAAATCTGGGAGCAAATAATTCAATTTAATAAATACAATTATAAATATAATAAAATAATGAAATTTACAGTTAATATAGAGAGGTAATAATCGATGTTCTAAATCATTGATTAAAATATACTTTCATCTTTGAAGATAATGACAAAAATCTGTTTATGAATTATATTAAATTTCTGCAATAAACTAACTAAAAGAGGTTTCTATTTGTAGTCATTAATTATTGATAAAACTAATTTATTAAAATTTACAATTTAAATTTTAAGCTATAAATTGTAAGCGAACTAATGTATATAAAAAATATTTATAAATTGAAAAGATTGCCTTATGAAGGTGACAAAAATAAAATTCCTCGCTTATTATTACTACTTTTATTATAAAAATACATTAGAATTTAATTAATAGTTAATAACCACATCAAAATAAAAGTTAATGCGTAAATACAGTTAATAAGAAAATCAATTAATACATTTTGTAGACTTTGCATAACTTAAACTTAATAATAATATATTAGATTCAAGAAATTAAAAGTTAAATTGTCCCTGCTACCAGATTAGATCTCCTTAAATAGGTCAAAGGTAAATCTTTTAAAGAGTCTATAAATACGACTTATATAGAGTGGGACATCGACTGGTTCCTTTTTAATCCTCTGGTTTAATTGTTTGTCTGTTTAATTGTAAATCCATCATAGATTTCGGGGCTCACAAGTTATTATTATCCGATACCCACTCCCACAAGAGTGGGATAATGGGATTTCTTAATCTTACAACTTCCACTGCTTAAGTTTCTAATTATTAAATTTCCGAATGCATCGTTAACGGGAATGCATCTTCACACGTTTAAATCGGAATTTTGTTGACCAATTTTGTTTCTGCTACCAACATATGTACGTAGTGTATGCAGAGAAGACTTTCTCCAACGCGTGCTTTACGACGTCGAAAGAGAAAACAACAACAAAATCAAATAAAAGATTTTAACATACGATTAGTTTAAGTATCTTCCGAGACATGCTTTCATTTTTGTTAAACAGAGAGAAGAGTTTCGTTCAATGTTCGTTTCAAAGAAGAAGAAGAAGAATAAGACGTAGTCCACTCTGATCTATAATCCTTGACAAAGTTACAAATAAGTAGGTAACTATATTAAGTACTAATATTGATTAAATAACAGCGATCAGAATATAAATATATTTAATCAATTTACAATTTTCTTTAGTTTTTACAAGAATACTCGAATTTCAACTTTTTTATTTAAAATTATTTAATAATAACATTTATGTTTGTAAATAGATTTAAAATACATTTCACATATAGGAGTACGTGATTTAGATTTGTTTATTGGAGAATCTGTTTGAGTTGATTTTCCCCTTAGGAAAAAAACATTCTATTGGTAACATCAAAATTAACACCTGAAGGCGCTTTTTAAATATTTAGCAAATACAGGCATTTATTAGCGGTGGTAACATTAAAATTAACACCTGAAGTCGCTTTTTAAATATTTAGCAAATACATACAGGCATTTATTAGCGGTGCTGCTTAAGGTGGTGACAACAACAAATCTTCAACACTTCAGATTTGTCTGAAGACAGTCAACAATGCTATGGAATGCTTAAGAGTAACTACTTAGTTATTGTAGCTAAGCGAAGTGATGTTTTTGTTGTTGTTCGTTGAAACTTTGTAGGAATTTGAGTTGACCTTCCCGCTGTGGTGAGTGGGCGGAGTGGAGAAATCACGACACCGTCAACTCACCTTTAAAGTTTTTATTCTTCGTCACTGGACTCACCTTTTCTTTGGCACGTCCAGCGTGTTTCTGCATTGACTTGGCTAGCATGGTTCCTTTACTTTCGGCCATCTAACACTTGGCTATTTATATTGATAAAATCCTTTTGTAATTTTTGTGAAGATTTCTTTTCTTGGTTTGTTTTTCTTTTGTAAATTTGAATAGAACAAATTCACCCACACGTCGTTGATTTTTTATTGTTGCTTTCTTTTGGTATGTTGAAAATTGATTAATTAATTTTGAATTTTAAAAAAATTGGACACTACAAAAGATTTGGAAGACACACTAGCAGTGAAGACACAAACGAAAAAAGTGTAGTACGTCTCTGCGTACAGCGATTGGCGAGCGACGACGGATGCAATGTGATTCAAGCTACGGCAGCTCCTCAACTCAATTTTGCTCCGCATACGAGCACCGAGCGAACCCCCACAAGCCAGGAACGTCTCATACCATGTATACTAAAAGCAAAGACTACAAAACTGGAAACTCCTCTCATTTCGTGAGCGAAAAAATGTCCGTCCGCGTATTCACGTACAGTGTATGTGAATTTTATGGTGAAATTGTTTCCTTGTTACAAGCTAAAACCGTCTATTACAAAGCAACATAATTGGAACTGTAAACCGTTTTGGTTTATTACCAGATCGTCACAAAATGATGGGGTGAGTTAGTGGATGGGATACCAACGACTCTTTATTATTTGTTTTTTTTTACAGTTAGTATTAGTAGAAAATCTACTCTGGATATAAGAGTTGTCACGGTTTTGACGATTTCCAAGCGGTTTGCAATTATTAAAAAGTGATGTAAACTTATTGTTTTTGTAATTTTTAATTTTTCTTTTATATAATTTGAAATGAGTTAGCACAAATAAATTTACAAGTCATTTATTTAAATTAAAATTCGATAAACACAATTAAATTTACAATTTATGCATTTAAACTAAAATTCATTTAAATTAAAGACAAAAGAAATATCAAATCACAATTTAGTAAATATTAAATTAAATCACAGATTAATATTCAACAAAACACGTTGAATATGTTGGCATCTCTTTCGGTTAAAAATACGTGTGGTAGGTTAAAAACAGCTGACTAAATTTGTGAAATGAGCAATTTTTATGAAATTTTACTTCGTTTTACTTGCAAAATATTCAATATTGTGTAACTATATGACTTAAAAAAGGATTCATGTAGATTTCTATAAGAATGCGTGGGTGTTAAAACTGTCTCCTTGGTCTTTTTTACGTATTTAAAAAATCATGTTTCTGGCTTATTGCTATGAAGAAGAACAAGAGTTGCATTCCTCTCTCAAAAAATTTTTCAGAATTTTGTAAACAAACTCCCGAGTTGTCAAAATTGCATGCGTTTTGTTTTTGTAATCTATTGCACCCAAGCCTGATTTCATCAACACATTCAAAGCAAAAAAACAGTTTCCAGTCTTGTAATTTTTCACTGAAAGTTCCAGTTTTTCTCTCTTCACGAGAAAGATGGGACACTTCGAATTCGTCGCAAAATCCATTGACAATTTTACTAACTAGAATACAAAATTGTGATTTGGTGCAAAAAATTTGTACTTCGCCGAAAACAAAATTATTGCATGTATGCATGGAAAATCTGTTTTTCTGAAGCTCTTTTCCGAAACGTCAAAACAAATAATTAAAAATATTATGTTTTTTATGTGTGCAAAATATATGTATATAAAACATAACCCCGTTCCTTATAATAATAATAAATGTATGCTTCCATATTTTACCCAGTATTGGTTGTTTGTTTCTCATAATTATATTGGAATGAAGTAGTCGTTGTGCTAATTTTTTTGTCAAATGCTGTTCGTCTTTGAAAAAAGATTACAATTAGTAATTCCAGAATGGTCGCATTTAAATTTTTTGACTTGTTCCCTAACAACTTCACTACCTACTGTTTGTATATTTTTGAAACTTCACTACCTTTGTTTACATATGGTGAAAAATTAATTTTAAAATTTCCAAAATGGCTGTGTTTGAAAGGCGTCACGTCAAAAGGCACCACAGGACAATCAGTACCTCCGATAGTCAAATAATACAATGTAGTTGTATAGTCAGAGTAACTCAGTATAAATAATAGAGGCAGTTATTTCCGGCAGTATTTTACGTGGCAATTTTTTCTGTAGATATATGGGTGGGTGTATGCAAACTAGTTATGTGTGCTTACACTTATATTAAAAAAAAAAACTCAAAGATGAGCCCCTAGGCAAAAAGGCCTATTTGTAATTGTTATATTGTTCTGCTTGTTTTTCTGTTTTGGTTTTTTTTTATGATTAGCTAGTGTATTTTTATTTCACTTCATTTGTAATGGAGAATCTTAAACACATCGAATGCTGCAGGCGCATCAGTCGTTATCACACAGCTTTGCGAATAATTGAACGTGAGGAAAAGAGTGATCAGTTGCGTTACAGCAGCAGAAGGTAACCGGATTTCCTCCTCCCGGTCGGCCGAAAAATTTGCGTCAAATGGTTCTTCAGGAGGCGGTAGCACACGCATCGAGGGTTCGAAAATAGGAGCGTGAAGATAATAAAATGTGACTAGAAGGGAAATTGGGATCAAGTGAAATTATTTTGGTTATTTTACTACTGCTGGGAATTTGGAAGAGCTTGTTAGAATTTTGAATTTGGTTTCATTTGTAGTTTTAACAATCTTAATGTTGGATTTGTTTGGAGGAACGAAACTAAATTTAGTCGACAGCAAGATGTGCAGATTGTCATTCCTTATAAATGGACTTTGGCAATGACAGCCACAATTCTGATGTACAAACGAAACCCTTATCGTACGTTAAGCTTTGTGTTTTCGCTTTCCTCACAGGAAATGAGGAATGAGAAATATAATATCAAATATAATTTGTTTTGAATTTTGAACGAAGTAACTCAAATTTCAAACGGCTATAAAACCGGAACCAGAAGTGAGCAGCAACCTCATCACCGTCAGCATAACAATCACCATCTTCGGTTTCCCCATTACCTCTATTTCCATCTTTAGTACAAGAAATTCACCAACAGTACACAATATACCAATGAACTAAAAAACAACTGCAAATCGGGTGGTTTACAATTTTGTTTCTTGTTTTTAGATTAAAATTTCCAAAATAACTGTTAAACAATCTTTCGGATTCCAATTAATTGTCAAATATGCGTGCATCCTTCGACTTTAATTTAATAGCACTTGTCGAATCGGTCACATGGGACTGCTGTAGTGGTTCTTATAATGGATGAACCTTAACGTGAAATCGGAAAAAGTTAATTTTTGGTATCAGGGGACTGAAGTCCCTTACAATATGTTGTCAAATAACGCGTAACAAAAACCAAATGTTATTTTGTCGGATTATATAATTAAAACCAACATTTTATTTTTTTTTTGTTATTGTTATAAGAGACTTTTATTTTTGTGTCAAATAATACAATTTTACGGTTGTTTTTCTTGCATGGGAATTTATACTCGTAGTAATCAAAATACTCTTATCATTTAATGCTGATACGCTATAGAATTTTATAAAAATTTCCAACAAGAACAAATGCAAACTTTCTTAATTTCGTTCTAAATAAAAACTTTGAGGATTGTAATTGCGTAATCTTTTTATAATAAACCATTAAAACTTTGTAACTTAATGAGTAAATTTTGTAAAAAATTAGATTCCGATTTGAAATAAAAAAATTGCATTTACAAGTTTAATGAACATTTACATTTAGTGATCACACTTTGTGTGGAAAGGGAAGAAATAAGAGAAAGTATGCCTGAGGGAGGGATGGAGCAAGGGGGTAGGAGGGATGGAGGAATGGTCTGGTCTGAACAAAGCCCGACTGGGATTTTTTTTTTGTGTTTTCTTTTCTGCTTTTGAAACTTAGAGACAAAATTAATTAATTAATTTATAAACATTTAACTTTAATTTTGTGATAAGCAAACTCTTTTCGTGCGTTGGTTGGGAATGAGTAAAATTTTTTAACATTTGTTTGGTTGTTCTTTTTTCCGTTCAGTTTCATGCGTATTTCAAGTTCTTTCACCAAAAATTCGTCACTTTCACGTTTTTGGTTCTTACCGATATAATTAAATCGCGTTTATTTTAAGTTCTTTGTTATTAAAATTTGCTTCTGTTGTTCACTTATATTCTTGTATATTTGTTTTGTTGTTGTTGTTATATACTTGTTTTTCGTATGAAATCCTATTTTCTTAAGTATTAATTATTTTTGATTACTTCACAAAACGTAAAGAATGATTAAAATCATAAAAAGAACAATATGAAATATATACGTTGTTGTTGCTTTGTTGATTTAACCGTCATGCTTTCTCTTCTTGCCCCGTGCCTGATTCTCATCATCTGGACGATTAAAAAAATGAAGAAGTTAGCCCTAATTATGAAGTTTGCACTAAACATATATAGACTGATCCTTACCACCAGCTTCTTGGCCATCAACCTTCGGCTCAGCTGTTTTGGTGGCCGATTCATTGGCATCACCAGCGGCTTCATCTTCATCGGAGTCTTCATCTTCATCTTCTTCGGCGCCATCCTCCTCAGCCCAATCGGAACTATATTCCTCGATGTCCTCATTGTAAACCTGTTAAGTTAAAGAGTTCTTTACACTGGTGAAATTTGACGTGAATTAATTTAAACGCACCTCTGATAAGGAAATATAACTGTTGTCGTCATCATCAATTTCGCAATCATCTTGGTCGTCATCGTCGTCTTCTGCAGGCGAAGAAGATGAGGAAACTGAAAGAAGAGCAGAAATGTATCGATTAATTAAATTAGATATTAAGTGACAAGAAATGCTTACAACAAGCCGCATTGGCCAGATTTAAAATTGCTAAAAACCAATATAAAAAAATGGCAAAACTAATAGATTCGCGGCTGTTGTTGCTGTTATTTCGGTGAATGGAAACAGCTGATTGACTCTTCGACTCTTCTCTGATTTTCAGCTCTTTCAAATATTCATCCAAATCATCATCTGATTCTGCGGATTTAATTTCATTACCAGTTGCTTGTGTTGCGGACAAAACTCGCTTCTTGGCTTTGACACGCTTCTCAAATTCAGCCAATTCGTCCAAATCAATTTCTAAACCATTTAAACAAAATGCATTGCCTTGCGCTGAAATGAATTTCAGTACATTCTAAGTTCAAAATAGAATGAACACAATAATGAACACAAAATATATAAATCTAAAGCATTTCGCGACATTTGTACAAATTCAGGTGTAAACTATATAAAAATTCATTTTCACATTTGAAGAAATTTAATAACTTTGAGCAAATAAATTTATTTAATTTGAGTTAATTTTTCAGTTGTTTTTTTTTACTAACCTTCATCATCCGAACCATTTTCAATAACTTCGTCATCATCATCGCCATCCTCATCACCCTCAGAGGGCGCTTCATCATCATTAAGATCAAATCTAAAAATTGAAGGGGAAAAAAAGAAAAAACAGCCAGGAGAAAATATTAGTCGGAGGAACAAATCATCATCATCGGATAATGTTAGAACTCAAGACCTTCACTGGTCCATAGATTGTCTACCTACCCATCTAAAAATTTCAACGAAGGCAACATTTTGAAGATTTTTTCGCGATAGTTGTCGATTGTCGTTGCTTCATTATTGAAAAGATCCAAAACAGCGAGATTTTTGAATTCTTCCAAAGGCTTAAGTGTATCCAAATCTTTGATTTTATTACCAGACAAATTGAGATATTGCAACTTTGGACTGGTGGTCAAATAGTTGAGGCCATTCGATATCCTACAAAATGGAGAATGATTTCAACCGAATGAATTTAATTTACATATAAAAATTAATACCAATAATACTCATACCTATTATCAGAGAGTTCCAATTTTTTGAGGTTGGGAAGCTTCGGGAAACCTCTTAATGTCGTAAGGCCTACGTTGATTAAGCTTAAGGACTCCAATGCTGTGTATTCATCTGTAAGACCCACGATACTGGTACTTCTGCAGTTATCTAAATTCAGTTCTGTAATCTACAAAAGGAAAATGAAGTTGCAATACAAACTGTTTTTATATAATTTACTCAAACTATGAAAGGATGGTGTAATATATTTTGAAATATTTGAAAGTGAGTCCATAGAAGCGATGGAAGTCCATCGAAATACCGCGTACTTATGATTGGGTATATTATGAAGTACTAAAGTACTTCACACTGAATGTCGTCTATGTAAAATATTCTATTTCCATAAACCTAAGGATTTAAGGATTATATATACTTAATATCCTAATATCATGGTTGTATAAAAGGTAGCTGAACCCTTCGCACGAATTTCATTCAGAATGCAACCGTGGCACTAAGACGAAAAGAAAAACATACCGAATTCGCTGCGATGGAATGGAATGTTTCATTTCCGCAAGATGTTGTGATAATGAAACATTAATTTGCATGCGAATACGAGAAAAAACAGGCCGAAAACGACAGCCAAATTTGCTTTTCATTCCTCACTTTGTTTTGACACTTGCTTCTTGCAAACCTTCTTCAAAATGCAAGAGAAAAGAAGATGAAGCTAGTCGCTGTTGAGCCAGCGAATACATCAGCCGCGGCCATATTGAGTTGCGTGCGAGTGTGTGAGGACGCGATTTGAAGAAAAATTTTATTGGGAAAGCCTTGTATGAAAAGCATTCTTAAAGCAAAATTTGTACAAAGTAATAAATAAATTGAACGTGAACAATGCATGAAGGTGGAGAAGAATGAAGTACAGCAGCTCAAAATTGTACCGAAGAAAAATGTTAATCAAATTATGTAACATTTTCAGCAGAGAAAAGGTTAAGTAAGAATGAGAGAAATTAAAGATGGCGGTACACGGCGAATTGAGCCAATGTATCTTTAAAAATTTGGTCGTTGCTTTTCACTCACAAGGAAGTGAGTGCGAAAGAGATAACTAATGGTTGTACCAGAAATGTTTGCCAGACGGTTTGACAGAACCGCAAAGTTGGTTGTTGCTTGTTATTGGATTTTCTATTGTGGTAGATAAGGAATGTTTCAATTCTTGTTCGTACCGTAGGAATGAGTGTATAAAGAAAGACAGAAAGCAATGTAATGACAAAATTACAAGAAATTTTAATGGCAGCTTGTTGAACAGGGGTTGTAGTTTAGGCAGCGACATTAATAGGCTACATGTTTCAAGCTGTTCTTTTTTGACATTGAATTCCTTCGCAGGAAAAGTATATTTTCCACTTCTCTTCAATGATGTTACCTTGCTACGTTGCAGTGCAATAGTATGAAAACTTGAATGCACTCGCGAAACGGCGGCTGTCGGGGATGAAGTGGGTTATGTTACCCTATCAATGCGTCATTATTACCTAATACCATATTATATTACCAAAAAAGGTTAAAGGTTACTTTTCTTAAATGTCTATTCTTCATTCCTCAATAATGTTAGCAGCTAAGACCTTTATTGACCCTATTAAAAGAAAAGAAAAAAGACTTCATTTACCATATATAAAAGCTATCCTTAAATCCTTTCTGCATTCAAACCGCATACAAATTTTAAATACTGTCGAGTTTATAAATAGAAATAGAAAATCGATTTTTACACACCTCATAAACAACAACAAACAAACATCATCAATTACGATGATTAAACAAGCTGCAACACATTTTAAAAACTTTTAAGCATAAACGCATGCAACAGCAGCATACGAAATGTAAGTAAATTTCTATTCCTCCAAGGATAAAAATGAAAATAAAAGTGCGAAATAAAGCGGCGATGAAGTGAGAATAAATCAGCCATCAAAAGAAGAAGGGCACAAAAACGCAAGAACTAAAAACTAACCAGTAGCCAAGCAGAGGACAACCGTTTTTAAAACGAGTAGATATGATAGACAAGCAGGCGAACAACCAGATGGAAAGATATACGATTAGCAGCTACACATTCGGACCACACTTTCTGCACGATCCACTCAACAACGGGAAGCGGCGGCTAGACGTGCTACTCAATGAATGATCACCAACCGCCAAGACTTTGGGTACTACGCTGGTGTGGTGGATAATGAAATTGTGACCAGAAGTCGATTTTTTTAGAGACCGGTTAATTTTTGAGATCATATACCAGCAACACCAACGGCGGCCTAATAAGAGCAAACAGGCTTATTTTTCTGCTGGTGCAGCTAAACGAGTACCGCGATTCGATGACTGTTGGCCGGTTTGAAAGGTCGGCGATTCTGGTTGTTTTGTCAGTCGTCTAGTTGATGTTGTTGCTGCTGCTCCTGAAACAATCATGTTTTACATACATACACTTTGGTGTCATACAACCAGAAATGATCAACAGCACGCACAAGCTTTTGCAAGCTGCTTTTCCTCGGTAAAAAAAGGAGAAGACTGAAAAAATAAATCGCAAATCGAGTGTGTGTATATTCGCAACAACTTATTAACTATTGACGATGGCGCAGAGGTACAGAGTAAAAACTGAATAAAGAAATGGATAGGTAGAGAAATATACCAGTCAAGCGCATGTAAAACGGTTTCGTGAAGTGTCCAGGTATTGAAATTCGCAACTAAAGCCACAGCCGCAAAAACATATGCTACATATTAACTATTTCTACGCTTAAGTATGAAATGAAAAGTTGATTTTGCTCACTCCATACAGCTGACTTGGTTTCAGCTGAAGTTGGAGAATTTCCATATAACTTCCTTTGGGTGGATATGATTCAATACGATAGAAGCTATTAATACATTAAAAACAAACTACATACTTGAAAAAGGAATGATATGAATTGTAGCTGCAAAACAGATAATCATCGAAATAACTACGACTAAAGATATACCTTATATAGAAAGCGTTGTACAAGTTGGATGAATTGAAAAGTCGAATATGCGAGTAAATTTAAGTTCAGATGTTTTAGAACTGAGTTTCCATTAAAGGCATGGCTGGTCTAGATTAAGTGTAGAACAGCCCTGCAGCTAGGATATTATAGTGCCATTCCCATCAGAATGTGATATTCTTATTTTTATGGGTTCCTTATGATTGAATAGGCTTCTTATAAGGATAACTCCATTAAATCTACGTTTAGCTCCATTAAAGAGCTTTATGCACTCATTGCTGATTTTCAATTTATAACTTTAGAGTATTATTATTAATTTAGATATAGCCCATTTACAACTAAGCCATTCCAGCTTATTCATACATTTACATTAACATTACATTTACAATAACATTAATATATATAGACATTTGCAATGGATGCAATGCTACCTTGGAGTAATTATTATTATGGTTTGTTTATCTCCGCGTAATTTTACGCACATTGTTAACTCCTTCACATGATTCTTTCGCTGTTTTTTAGTAAATTTTTTACAATAGAGAAAATGTAAATGTATTTCTCTGTAATGTAAATGTATTTGTAAAATGCAAGATGCACCGTCAGTTTATTAATAATTTGGTAATAAAATTAAACATGAATTGGAACCTAAATTATAATATATTATAATTAGAACTACGAAGTGACCAATGTTAAAAGTACAGTTAATTGCAATTTTTATCAAAATAAAGAAAACTTTAATCTGAAGATTATACTAAAAATGTTTCTAGCAAACATTAAATTAAAGCTTTTAAGCAACATTAAAGCCAATCAGCAATACATATTTCATTGTCATTTTTGTATTGGAGAATTATGCATTCATAGCTTTATAATTATATTTGGCACAGTCTTCAAAAATAGTTGAAAACATAAGCAGAAAACTGCAAAAGGGAAAACAAGTGACTAAAATATTTCCTTCCAAGCTGAACTCTCCTCTCGATTATGTAATTAAAAGACTTTAGTCGTGTTTCGTGTAGTAAAAGATTTAATACAGCGCCGTGGATTATAAGATAAGAGCCAGCAAATATGGTGGCCACAAGCAATAAATGCATACGATCGATTTCTATTTGCTTGTCAAGAATTTGAGGTAGAGAAATGTTGCAATTATATTCTGTCCCTGAAGAGAGATTTTGTTGTTATTAAATATTCTTCGTATAGAGCTCGAAACTCTTAAATCTTGTTTTAAGTAGACTTGCTCTGTTGTCGCTTGTGACCAATATCGAGTACCATTGAGTGCAGCAGGCAGAACAGAGAGATAGATGGGTAGAAATCTGTTATCAACTTCAATGAGTAATTATTTATTTTCGATTTTAGAATTAATAACAAGAAGGTTTCAACAATTACACAGAAGTTTTCTTGTACTCCCACTGCTCCCCTGCACACAACACTTCCTACTTTGGAAACTGTCACAATTATGTTTCAAGTCGACTTGATCGGTTATCGCTTGTGATCACCGAGTACAGTGCAAGTACAGCAGAATAGATATATATGTGTAATAATCTGTTATCAGTGTCAATGTATGATGCTTTGTTTTCGATTTTAGAATTTAATGAGAGATCATAAAGAAGACATTTTCTCGGACTCTCGCCCTCGTTTTCGCCCTCCCCCGCAACACTTCTTACGTAAGCCTTCTTGTTTGCCATTTGTAAGTTAATCGCTTATTCTAATTAAGTACAGTAAATTCTGCGATGGGAGCTTTTGGGGAGCCACGACTTACCTGACTGGCCTTGCGTGCGCGTTTCTCAAGCTCTATTCTTTTTTCCATCTTGTGATTGTGTCCGTGTGTGGCTTAAAATGTCTTGCTAACAACGAGTGCTGGCTGAAGAAGTCCGGCAGCGAAGTTTTGCTCCGATTAGCTTTTCCTCCAAAATATTTTCGGGCTTCAACGGTTTAAATTTCGTCGCTGGACAATGCTGGGTTGTTGTGTGGGTCGAATCGCCGCTTCAAGTTCACCGACTGCAGCGTTTCTTTTTTTTTGCCTTTGGGTTTGTTTTACAATCAATTGATCAATCGCCATACATCGAAGAAAAAAGATAAAAGAAAGAAATTGTAATTTCTTTAAAAAAAAATAGATTGCAATTTATCGTATCGCGTTGAATTTTCAGCGCAATCTCCTCCATTACTTCCGCTCCTTACCAGTTGGCTTTCCTTGCTTAGGTTACAGCTTCTCCTGGCAGCGATGCTTGTCCAGTAACGCTTCTGCCTTGGCTTCTTCAATTAATTGTTTCTGCACTTTAGAAAATAATAATTAATAATTTCTGCACTTTAGAAAATTATGGCGATTTTAGACGTTCAAGTAGCAATAATTAACGCAAACTCGTGTCGGTCTTTCTCTTCTGCTTTGCTTCTGCTGATGCGTTTTTCTGTCCCCTTGCTTTCGCTGTCTATCGCCTCGTTCTTTTGACGATTCGTTTGCACTTGCCACTGCTGCGTGCGTGCGTTTGAGTGTGTTGCCTTCTGTTTCGTTTTCAAGCTGACCGCCAATTTTCGATGAATTCGCCTTTCGAAGAAACTCGAAAACGAAGAAACTAAAAACAAAATTTTTTCACCCGGTTCTCCTTAATTTAAAGTGGAAATTCTGTTTCATATCTCATATCGAGTCTTCTGCCTCTTGTTCTTATAGGATGGGATAGGAAAGGAACCTTTGTTCGTGGCCAACGTAGTGTTTCGTTTCGCTGGAATCTAGTGGAATTTGAAGTTTCGTTCCGTTTTCGGAATGTGCTTCGTTCGTCGGTATAGGTTAACAAAATTTTTGTTGTTATTTGTTTACGCCATCAAACAATTCGCTGTAATGGTCACTCGCCGCGGTTTCGTTCAGAGAAGTAGTAGCACGGTATTCACGAAAGTGAAATCTGGCAGTGTTCAGTGTCTTATTTCAATCAGTGGGTTTGATTGCAATAATGAAATTTTTAAAAGATCAATGAAATTTTTTAGAGAACAAGTTTATACTTCTAGAATTTTCGGAGATCTAAACTAATTGAAAATTACATAAATAATGATTTAAGTAGCTTTACATTCCGATTTATTCGAATGTAAAATGAGGAAAATTGAAACCTAAAAAAGTATTAAAAATTTGAAATTTCCCGATAAATCTGAAAACCTTCTTAAATTTCTTTTCCACTTGAAGCACATTTTTTATAAATTAAAAACACACCATTTTATATTTCGCCCAGTTTTTTTTTTCAACTGGTATAATTTGCATTTTATTTTCCTTAATTTTTTCATTTGCTTTTTACTTTGTTTATGTTTGTCAATAATTTGTTTCTTTTTGTAATTTAATTTCTTTAATAGCAACAATTAACATTTAGAATCGATTTCTGGCTCATTCTCAAGTTTTTTATACAGTATTTATGTACGTATGTAATAAAAATGATAATGACTCATTTATTTCGGATTCGTATTTTTTCTCTTTATTATTATTTTTTAAAAATTTCTTCCGTTGGATAGTGTTTTTGTTTTGTTTTTTTTTTTTACTATTATTATCTTATATTTGTCTTTAGTTAGATTTTTTCAAAGTTTGCCTTTATTTCTCCTTGTAATATTTACAAATGCTTTTTGTTCTGTTTTCGTTCTGTATTCGTTTGCTTATTCTTTTAGTTTCTTTTTAGTTTTTTAAAATTTTATTAATCAATACATTTTTAAACATAATCAACAACACAGAAACGAGCCTTCTAGAACACAACACTAACGATATCGTTTTTTCATCCTCGAGATCCTCCTTTTTTTAAAATTTCTTCGTAATGTAATTAATTTTTTTAAAATTATTTTTTTTTTAAATTTGTTTTTGTCGCGTTTCATTTAATTTCTCCATGTTTCTTAACAAATTTACAACAACATTTCAAAACTATTTCTATTTGATATATAGTAGTTTATTATTTTCTATTCTTTCTAAAAATTAAGTGAGATTGTTTGCCAGCTGTTTTTAGTTAGTTGTTTTAAGTTTTTTAAAAAAGGCTTTAATTCATGTATTGTTTTTCTTCTTCTTGTTGTATTCTTTATGTTTAAAGCTCTCAATTTACGCTGAGTAAATTTTAGTTTTTGCTGTTTTTTATGTGTGCATTTCTTGTAAGTATTTTTAAGAAAACTATAATTTTTTAAGGAAATTTCTATAGTTAGCTCTTTGCTTCTTTTTGTTGTCAGGCACAATCTCACGCGAATAATTCATAACATTTTATTTATGAAAAATAAAACCTTATAGACAGCGAAACATAAAAAATATTAATATTCAAGTTTTTATTTTATTTTGTATGCATGTATGCCTTGCAGGCCAAAAGTAACGGAGCCACCATTGTTCTCTTTCAAAAATCCAGAACCCTTTCTTAATTTCCAATTTGATCTGCGATTTTTGGTTTTTTATACACGCTCTTAAAATCAGTACTACTGTTTTAGATTGGCGTTATCTATCGAATGTATCTTACATCCTTTTGTGCTACTCTGTTCAAAGTACTACTATTTTTTAGGATTTATACTTTTACAGAAATTACCAAAACGACAACACTGTCCAAGTAACCACAAATATTTAAAATAGAATGCAGACGAAACATGAGTCCCATACAAAGAAGCCAATTCGGAGCAATTAACAGTCGAACAATATAAAATATCGAAATATTCTACAACAAAGATCAAGAGTTATAAAAAAAAGTGCGAATCGAGTAATGGCAATAATATGCAGACGGAACAGAAAAAAACGGGCCGGAAGTGCTAACAAGAGTCGGTCAAAGCCGAAAAGGTACTTCAACACTTCAGTAATGTTCGATAGACTACTGAATCAATGTTCTGGCTGCTTGGGTCAAAGCGAAGAATTCTTGTCAGACGTTGTGCTCAATAAAAGATGCTACACTAGTGTTTAATATCAACAGTGAAGAACGATGGTGGGTCTGTTGATGTTTCTCAAGCAATGAGTAGGACATTTTATTCGTAACGTGGGAATCATCAGGCCTCCGATTCTTCGGCGAATGTTCCATTATGTAGTTTGACAACGACCCGGAACATAGTCTCAGATTATACCCTGGATTTTAAGACAGCGATAATACAACCGGGTGTATTAAAAATGTAGTAAAGCCTCAGTCACCAGATTTCAATCACATTCGGATTTTACAGGTGCAGCTCGATAGGGAGTCCGGGAGGAGTGAAATGTAAGCTATGAAATGCCTTGCTGGAATCTTGGAGCAACATAATAGAACAAGAAACAATAAAGAAGTTTATTTCTAAGATCCCAAGATATGTTAGAAAAGTAATTTAATGGTGCCTTTTTATAAAAAACTGTTTTAAGTATTTTTAATACCCGTTTAAAGAAAACTGCTATGTAAAAATATTTCTAGAACATACTACTTACATTCTTTACCATAAAATTAAGTGAACTTTAAAATATGTACTGATTTTTTAAATTATTTTGAGGGATTACACAATATTTTTTAATAATTCTGCAGTTATAAGAATGGTTCGGAACTTTTGGCCTGTATGGGTGTATGTATGGGTGTATGGATGTATGTATGTATTTACGTTTGTATGTATGTATATTTGTATGTATGAATAATAAATATATAAGCTATAAATGATGAATAATAAATACATATTTCATTTAATAATCATATTGAACTAAAAATATTTTATATACAATTTTCAATGTAATTTTTAATTATATATAATATATAAAGTTGAAGTTTTTAAGCTGAAACCGTTAGTTTGTGATGACAGAGGATGAGTTTTACAAAATTTTCTTGTTAATCAGAAATTTAAATTATGTACACAAAAAAACTTATTTTCAAAATTTAAGGAAGGTGATGAAAATATTATTTTTAGTCGTTATTCCAGCAAAATTTTCTACCTGTTCTTAGTCAATAACAAGCTTTGTTATCTTTCTTTTTCGTACCTCAGAAATTTGTTAAATTTGAATTTTTTTCATTATTAAATTTAAATCAAATTCAAAGCCGATTATTTTTTATTCAACTAACAACCAATTTTTTGTTTGTTTTGTTTTTCGCTTTTCGCTTTGTATTGTTTTTAATTTTTATATTTCTTCTAATGATAAAATTTTTTATATGTGTGTATACATATGTTTTTATTCTAATTTAATAATCGTACATAATTTTGTTTTTATTATAATATTTTGTTATCAATATTTTGCTTTTCTATTTTGTTTGCTTTTGTATTTTCGTGTTTCTTTTTTCAATTATAAATTTTTAATTTCTGTATTATTTTATTAATTTTTTTTGTTCGCTTTTGTCTTTTAAGCTCATAACAAAACTTCCTTTTTATTACTTAAATAATATTTGGCTTTTTTAAAATTACATATAATAAACATTTAATATTCGTTTATTTTTTGCGTTTTTTACAATATTTATATTTTATTTCCTTTTCATTATTCTACTAATTTAGTTTTAGTTCCAGATTTTTTCGAAACTAGTTTTTGATTTATCAACTTCACTTTTTATTGTTATTTTTTTATTGTTCTATTCGAGCATATTATTTTATTCTTCTTCTTTCTAAGTGTCCTCTACAGAAGAAGAAGACTTTAAGCAAGGAGGCTGTCGACGAGTAGCCACCTGAGTTTTTTTAAATAGAATTCTTTTTAAATATCTTTTTCTGGTGTCTCCAAATCATTAGCCACAACATTTGAGTCCTCCACATTTTTTGTACAAAATTTCAATAAATTGAATCGTGTTTTCAGTTTTATTTTCCGTTATGATTTTATTTTTAAAATACCTAAAAAAATCCGCTAATTTTTGTGTTTCTTTTTATTGCTATATGACAAAATAATAGTTTTTCTGTTTATTCTTCTTTAAACTCTGTTGTTGTTGTTTAATTTCGATTGTTATTCAAAATTCAATTGCACGATCATTGATAATTTGGGAATATTTGAGTGTTTACAATCCGTTATAATTTCATTTAGCATTTATTTCAGGAAATAAATCATAAATACGAAATATTTTGGATTCAAATAAAATCCGAATTAATTAATTAATAAATATAAATACAAACTAAACTAAACTTGTTACTAACAATGAATGAAATAAAATACAATTTGCAACTAATACTGAAATATTTTCGTTCTTCTTTCATTTGCTAACATTAAATATTGTTTGATTCACATTTTATTGAGCATTTCAATCAATTTGAGCAACTTATTAAATACCTAATAATAAACTATGAAATACAGATTCACAATAATTTCTATCATTTGTTTAGAACATTTGCGCTGAGTGTTGTTGTTGTTGGTGGTTTTGGTGTGCTTGAATGTGATATTGTTGTTGCTGATGCCATTGCTCCTGCTGTTGTAGTATTTGTTGTTGTACGAATATTTGTCGTAGTGTTGGTGGTGTCGGTGTCGGTTAAAATATTAATACTCGTTAATAATGCCGTGAAAGCTCTGCTAATAAAATTCATCACGATGTGAAATGCGAGTCCTGGTTGCAGCTGCTGTTGCTGTTTCCGAAACTGATGCTCTTGCTGTTGATGTCGCTCTTGATGATGACGTGGCTTCTTCTGGCCATTTTGTCGTCGCATAGATTTGATGCGATCTTCATGTCGCTTTTGTTGTTATGGAATTTGCTCAGAAATGGCTATCAGAGGCGCCGACGCCGTCATCAGTGCTGCAGCGTCGGTGAAATTTTTCAAGAAGCGCCCGCGTTCCATACTTTCCTTCATAAGTCGCTCATTTTCCGCACGAACTACAGAAGATGGCGTGCAAAAGAGGAAGCAAAAAATTAGAAAAGAATCATTTCATTTGCCATTCAAAAGAAGTGGAATTTAAACATTTAAATTGTTATGTTTTAATTTGCGGGACGATGTATATTCTATGCAGGTATATCAATATACGGTTATAGTTCAGTAAATATAGTTCAGCATTTTCCCCGATTTTCCAGGTTGTTGTTCTTGTAGAAAATGCCGCTGAAGTAAATGCCTGTTGATGAGTTTCTTAAATGTTCATCAATCCAGACTATTTACTTTAACGACAGATTTACATGTCATTCAAATTCATATAAAATAATCTCTATGCGGTTGTTTTCAGGTGCTTCAAGGATTAATGTTTGATTAATTTGTGTTCTTGTCTTTAATGATTGCAGGTTTAATAATTGTAAACTATGCTTCAGTTTTAAGCGTTATCGTTATCCATGAAAAAACAAAATAAAATGACAAACTTTACAACAACAACAATTACCAAAAATAAATAAATAAAAATAAAATTTAATGAATTGTAATTGTAAATGTAACCTAAAAGTGCGAAATAACAGTAGTGTATAATAATTTGAAATAGCAGTTAAAATCAATTTTAAGGATGCGAACGGTTAACACAGGGAATGAAAGACAGAGATAGATAGTCAACGCTATAAAGGAAACAACAAACAAAGAAAGGAGTGAGTGAGCAAGAAAGAAAGGGCAAACTGTATCACACACACACACACACACACACACGCGTGTTCAGCAACGACAACTTCCGGGAGCCGAAAACGCATTAAAGAGGCAACACGTTAGACTCGATCTCTTTCAACGACTATCAGTACTAATTTAGGGATCATACAGGATCATGAGGTGAAGCGGTAGTAGACTGTAGACTGTAGCATAAGGAACGCAAAGACAACAAAAACTGTTGTAGTCAAGTCCTGAGGAAGAATTTTAGATCGTTAGGTAAGGTATACAGATTCCTTTCACGTCGCTTTCCTCTACCAATCGGTGACAAGGAAACTTCCCCGGAGTGTAGAACCTCGCTCACATGTCACGGCAAATTTCACTGAATACGGAAACGATTCCGTATACCGTATTTTCCGATACCACTTGATTGGGAAAAAACTGGCTGCGACTAGAGATATTCTGATCTGTGGGGAAAACCACAGGTAATATCGTTCGGGTATCAGACCTACAAGAAAGGACAAAAAACCTCGCTGGAACATATACTCGAAGTGCGACGTCATCACTTCATAGTCCACGGACTCACCCTTCGCGTATAATAATTTGGAACATAGTGTTGCCTTCATTCGGAGTAAGCAAATCCCTATTCAAACAACACAAGCAAAAAGGGGCACTAGCGGAGGCAAACAAATACTGGGCCCAAACTATAGGACAGAAATCTACAAAACTGTTCCCACCCCAATACTATCTACCAAGCTCTAAGTCTCTCTTGAATGTGGACAAGAAGTGTATAAAAACTTTGGTGGGACTTATAACGGGACACTGCAACTTGAGATACCATTTGAATAAAATGAGACCCATTGCAGATTCTGCATGGAGTCTACGGAGTCGACCATGCACATAATCTCTGAATGTCCGGGTTTTCACAGTACTAGAAAGACAGTCTTCGGGAAAGAAATTGTGGAGCATTCGGAGCTGGCTGAGCTAAGTCACTTACAACTTATGAAATTCATAAGAAAAACTGCAGTGGAATAACCACTCAACATAGGGATAGTACAACGGGCCAATTGAGCTGCGGTACCGGAGCTGTACAAGCTTACCCATTCTCATATAATAATAATATTATATAATATATTATATTATACGATTTTTATTTATAAAATTATTTTATATTAATTAGTAAAATTTAGTAATTTAGTGTTTAATATTAGTAAATAAATAATTGGAAATAATATAAAAAATGCTCGAAGTTGGCAACTTTTCCGTGTATGGAAAAAACGTTTCTTGGTTGTCGTCTGCACTAAGTGCATATTTCCTTCTTTGTTGTTTTTTATGCTTTCTGTTCTCCATTAACATTGTAACAATTTAATATATAAATACGTTTTTTTATTGTTTTTTATGGCACGCAAAGAGTACATTGCAATATATGCAACATATTGTATATATATTATGTATAGTAAATACAGAGTCCTTTATACTGGCAGCTGTATACCTTTAAAAGTATTTTGTGTATATTTTCTATGAATACATGGTATGTTCAACAAATATTCTCGCACTGAAAGTAGCAACGGGTGAAACATTGTTTCAGTTCGAAGAATTTTTGTTGCATTTTTTTTCATTTTAAAATTAAAATATTTACTAGCAAACGTAAAAATTGGAAAAAACTTACAAAGTGCGAAATAGACACAGAAACAAGAAACTGCAAAACATGCAACGTCAGTGAGCGACCCTGTAGCACGTAACCAACTGTTGTTGCTTTGTTGTTGTTTCTGCAGTTGGTAGTTTTTGAAAAGCAAACACACACTCTACACGGCAAACATCGTCACGTATCAAGTGTTAAATGTGCCTAATATGAGAAAACCTAACAAATGGACAAACGTTTACACGCTGGGTGTGGATAAATGGTCGGGTGTGTTGTTTTAAGAGGTAGTGTGGGGAGACGTGGTGGAGGGGAAAGGGCACGTTTTTTAGAAATTCGCAAGGAATTCTCCAGAAATTGATATTTTGGCATATTTTCCCATTCTTTTCACAGACAGTGCTGAACGCTGACGCTGAATGGGACGCCGAGACACGGGAGTAGTTTTGTTTCAAGAACATGCTGTACGGTGGCGAAACAGTTCTCATGTCCGGAAAATTCGAAATCCCTAACAAGCTTTATGAGCTTGAAGTTTAAAATTTCAGGCAATGCTTATCGAATTAAACAGCATACCGTACCTATGTCTGTATATACATATGTAGGAATGTGGGTACAGTTATGAGTTTATGATGGTCGTCATCATGGAAATGGAGTCCATTTTATAAGCCCGAAGCGATGAGTTTTGTTGCGTGCATCGATGTTGCTTCACCCAATCTGTAGTAACAAGAAATTTGATAGAGAAGTTTGTATCTTTTGAAAATGTTAACCCAATGTTGTAATTTTACAAATTCACTTAAATAAATAATATAATATTATTAACGAATTAATATTAAATAAAGTTTGAGCTTTGGTATATAAAATCAATGTCCCTAATATTCTTTTTAATGAGGATTGTGTACTTTTTTATCCTTGCCGGCGGCATTTCATGTGTACACTTTCTGTAACTGGAGAATTTCGATAACTAAAGGCAATCTATAAAAAATATTCTCAATTTTATTTTTCTTTTTTTCTTAATCTTGTTAATTCTGAATGCTTTAGTATTTTTATATCTTTTTTTTGAATTTATTAACATTTTTTAAGAATTTATATTCTTTTGCTTATTTTAATCCATACTCGTATGTAATGCCTTCTCTTTTACTCTAGTACACGATTAACTGAACTTGATGTTTAATGACCCTGAGTAGTTGATTTGTCGCCTATCTTCAGACATCGCCTGCAAAGTTATTCAAAAGCGTGCAAAAATGCAGTTGAGAAACTTAAATTGTGTGGCATTTAAGCTGCTCTAATAAACACGACAGTCATCTGCTCACTGCTGCTACCCCCTCCGTTGTTGCTCTTATGTGGCTGGGTTTTTATGGATTTTCTATGGGTTGTTGTTGTTGTTGAGGTCCATTGTGATGTTAACATTGCACTGCAAAGTGACTCTAGAGGCCAACCGAGCAGGCAACATTGACCAACATACACAAAGACGAGAGTACCCAACAACCAACCAACCTACCGACAAATCCGCCAACCGTCCCACTTGAACGAAGCACTAAAATGCGCTTCAGTGTGTGTTTTTTGCCACAGCTGGTGGTGGGTGGGTGGTCGCTGTATCGAGTTTTCATTGAAGTCGTCGAAGCAGGGTCGTTTAATAGCGAGCTCATTGCACAATAACGATGGACAGGCCAGGACCATCGGACGACGAGGTCAGGTGGGCTTCCACTTCGAACTGAACGTATTTAATTTCGCAGAAAATACTTTTTATTTTCACTTTTAATGATAGATTGACCACCCTCTCCCCTGCGTCACTCAACCTACCGGGCATTCCAGGCGTGTAGTGGACAGGCGTATCCCTCGTGTAGGTGGTAATCTTCTTGGACGACGGCTGGCCGCCACTCGAGATCAACGTTACGATCACTACAAAAACACTGGCGCACACAAGACACAAAAATACCGTCATGACAATGCAAACAATGCGCTTCCGCTTGCGGTCGGCCTCCTCGTCCTCGTCCGTTTCGTCGCTGAGCGACTTCTTCTTCAGTGCCGCTTTGTGGTGGAATGGACGCAGCACCTGTTCGAAGGCCGCGTCCCCAAGCTCGTAGGTTAGCGACGACTTCCGCTCGAAGGATGGACGTTTCTCTTCCATGAAAGCGCTCGCCGCCGCCGCCGCTGCTGAGGTCGATGCTATCGCCGCCACTGGTCGCGGACTACGTTTGATGTCTTCGATGGTAACGGCGGCCCCTGCGCCAGCAGCAGCCACCGCACTTGACAGTGGACGACTGTTGCGGCGATGGGGTGAAGTAAGCTCGAATTCGCCGCCAATCACTGGCGGCGGGTAGTTGGAATCGCCGATGAAGCTCTTCGACTTCTTGCTGGCGCTGAGCGTTTCTCGGTATGTGCGCAGTCGCATGCTGGCGCTGTGCAACGCTTTCGCTTGCTTGGCGCTGGCGTTGGTGCCCTGAAAGGCGGCTGCCGCTGCAAGGAATCCGGGGCGATGCATCTGCAGCTCCTTGAGGTTGTTCGGCGACAAGTAGAGTGAATGAGCGTGCTTGGCGCTGCGCTTGAAATGATACGCAGCAGTTGCGGCTGCAGCGGCGCTGTGCAGTTGCAACGTGTGCGTAGGGTGAGCGGCACCGACACCGACACCGACACCGGCTCCGGTGGAAGTGGAAGGACGACCGTCTAGTTCGAGGCTGTGCGAGCTGTGTTGGCGTATGTGCGGGTGGTCGTCAGCGCTGCCGACACGTTTTTTTAGGCTGCTGGCAGGCGTGTCTTCGAACGAGCTGGAGCTCTTGCGCACGATGCCCGAGGCTGAGCGGGTGGGTGGCGGCATCTCGTCGAGTTTAGTGTGGCTGTTGCTCCGTGACCGCGACTCCACGAACAACTCGTTCTCCAGCGACAGATTCGCCTGGCTGAAGAGCGGCGGACGAGCGTCCACTGTCTCGAGCAGGTCGTCGTTCAGGGAAGGATGCCTGATCTGCGACTCAAGAACAGCG
Organism: Myopa testacea; assembly: GCA_949629155.1. Taxonomy (NCBI): domain Eukaryota; kingdom Metazoa; phylum Arthropoda; class Insecta; order Diptera; family Conopidae; genus Myopa; species Myopa testacea. The sequence goes on from OX451346.1 coordinate 49,184,601, forward strand.
TCCGGCTTGGTGGGTTGTCCGGCTGATCGACGAACGGCTTCGTTTAGAGAACGATGGGTGCGGCAGCCACGCCTACTGGGCGAGGGTGAGCGACTGATATCCTTGCTCGGCTGGCCGGGCATCAAGAAGTTGCCGCGAACCGAGCTCGTGCGGCGACTGGACGAAGCCGATGTGGCGCCGGCCAGCAGCAGCTGATCTAATGCCGGGTCCTGCTGGGCGTGGAACGAGTGCGTTTTCTTCATCTGAAAGTTGGAGTTCGCATGAACATCGATGGTATCGGAGCGCCGGAAGAGCGTCTTCAGTGGGTGTGTAGCGCTGGCTCCGAGGCGGTGCGGGGGCGGCAGCATGTAGTCGTCGATGAACTGTATCGGAGACGTGCTGCCGCCGGCATGTCCGCTGCCGTTGCCGTCACCCAGGCTGCTGCTGCTAACCAAGTAGATGTCCGGCTGTTGCTGCTGCTGGTGTGACGACAAGGCCGACGCCGAGCCGCCCGTCGCCGGGCTGATCGAGTGCGCGGTGGGCGAGCTGGCCGAACTAGAGTGCTGATGTTGCTGTGTTTGATGGTGTGGCTGGTGTTGTTGGTGTTGGTGTTGTGGGTGCTGTTGGTGCTGGTGGCGGTGTGCGTGTGTGGCCAGCTGTTGAAACGAGCGCAACTGCTGGTGCTGCTGGCGTGCAGACAGAGCGGGCGAGACGGCGCCATCGGCGTGCATTTGGTGCTTGTGGTGCGAGGGAAGTGCGAGTGACTGCGGCGGCGCTGAACGAACGGCTAGCGGCGAAGCGGACCGATGAATAAGCGGCTGTTCAACGATCAGCAAGTCATCGGCCATCATTTGGGGAGCGTAGTTGTCGATCGCCATCGAGATGGAGCGATTGATGGCGCGCAGTTTGGGGGGCTTCTTCTTTGTGGCCGGGTTGTCGAACGAAGACTTGCCGGACGGCTCGTCTGCGTGCATGTAGTTGGCAGCCGCCGCGCCGCTGGGATGCAGGTGGTGGTGGTAGCCGCTGCTGCCGACGCCAGCGCCAGCGCCGCGCTCCATACGGTACACGTGCGGGTGTCTATTGTAATAATGTGCAATTGTGGTGCTGGGAGCAGATTGAGCGGCGGAATGAGTGACCTGATGAGGGTGCGTGTGCGGCTGGAGGCGTTGTGATGCTACCACCAGTTATGCTAGTGTGTGTATTCGCGTGTGTGTGGGTGTGAGTGCAGCGAGCGCGCATATAAAATGGTGCAGAATGTCGATACACTGAAGGAGCAGAAAGGGAAAAAATCGAGTGCTGTTTTATTGAACTTCTTATTTTTTATTATTTTGGTTGTTTTCTTGTTTTTGTAAAAAGCGACATTTTATTTTTTAAACTTTGAGTTTTTTGTGCGTTCTGCGGTGTTCTGTGGATGTTTGTTGTTGCTGTTGATGTTGTAGTAGTGGTGATTTTCGGTGCCTTTTTTGTGCAGACATTCATTAGTGCGCCTGCCCGCCGTTTATTATCACATTTTTGTTATAGTATCCACTTATCTGGTTTCGGTTTCGGGGTTTGTTTTTGTTTTTTGTTGTTTTTATTTTCAAAATCACTTTATCAAGTTTTTAAAAGTATTCAGTAATAAAAAACGTGTCACATCTAAAAAAATTGCAGAAAGAAAGTGTTGAAAAGGAAGAAGCGTGGTACAGAAGAAGCGAAAATACAAAAATTTATATGTTTAAGAATAAAATAATTAAGTGTAAAGAGTTCATCCTTAATTTTTGTAATCTTTAGATGCAAATTAAACCAACATTGTTTGTTTTACTCGAACAATCGGGAAAATGTTCTTCAGTATTAAGATATGAGTACTTAATATGTTTTAAGAATATTAACCTTGCATTAATATACAAATAAATTCCTCCTCTTTCGAAACTATTCAGAGTCATTGAAATGACATTTAATCAGTATTCGATTAACGGTTCGACATTCAAATGTGGCAGTAAAATAAAGAAATGAACCGTGAAAACGTTAACAAACCACAATGCAAAATCCAAGTAAATGCGAGTAATTGTATCAAAGTTAAAAATATAAGATGAAGATATAAAGAACTTTATATGAATGGTTGAATCACAATGAATATTATTATTATTAGTTAATACAAACGGAAAAAATCACAAGTTGAGACAAGAATCTTCGTTGATTATTCGTCGCCATCAGTTGACGTTCTTCTTCTTTCTCCTGCCGACTGCCCGAACTTCACGAGCTTCTTTCGGTCGTTCTTTTTCTCAGGGTTGCATAAAAATTCTACTCCCACACTATTTCAAGTAATTAATGATTGATGAACGAATTGAAGCATCTCAGTTTTTCGGTTTCTGTTGTTGATTCGAATGTTGAAGACCACGAAGAAGGGGTTTTAATGAGCTCATCGATCTTATTAACCTTTTTGACTTTATTGACCTTATCGACAAGTCCAACGACCTTATTGACCAAGTTTCCCGACTTAATTTCATCTGCATTTCATACATACATTTGTTTATGTTCGTATTTTTCGCATTGTAATCCATCCATTTTGTCCATTTGCTTCCCCCCCCGCCTCCCCACGTTTCCACCCCGTGCTTCATCCGTCATTTGAGATACCAAAAATAATTTATCACTTTTTGCAGTTGATAAATTTTGACGACTTATAAAACATTCTGCATTCGTGCTTCCATCGAACATGAGTTCTTCTGACCAACTTTTGACTGACTGACTGCCTGAACAGCCGACTAACTGAGCTGCCTGACCAACCAACCAACCTGACCCACCAACCTATCTGGCCAACCGAAGACAACCCACTAACCAAGTGAAGTACTGTCTGGGGAACGACCATCTTCACAACCCGTCAACTCGTCGACCTTCCTATCGACCGTTGTCCTGAACCGAACCGTCCATGGAATGACCGATCGCCTGAACAACGCCGAAATTCAAAAAAAATTGTTTTTTTCGCTGCTTGGATTAATTTATGAGCCGCTTTGATGAATGAGTTCGAATTGTGGGACTTTGTTGTCAACATTCGTTGGTGTCGAGTGGATTTCAAAGGTTTATTCTTTTCATTTTTAAAATATGAGGACGATGATTAAATTTTCATCAAAACGTGCAGCTACATTTAATTCGCGTGGGGTTGCCTTCTAAGGACAATAATTTTTTTAAACACATATTTTAGGACGCTTTGATGAAGTGTTATGATTTTTATTTTTTGTCACAATTCTAATAAAAGATACGTTTTAGTAAAAACATTAAAAGTAAAGTTTATTTTGTTATAAGAAGGAAGAATAATAAAGCCTGCTTTATTCATTGCATTCAATGGAATGCAGAATGGAACAACTTTAGCAATTTTTGAATATGATTCTTCATAATAAGGAATAACTTGTGACGAATACATTTATGTTGACCTCTCTAAAGAAATATTAAGCAATAATACGTTAGTGACTCTTATCCTGATTTCAATAAATAGAATTTTTTTATGGTACTTTAAATTTTAATGGATCGTAAATGAAACTCAATGCGCTCAATATTGAAGTGAAAATATCAATGCAATAATCAAATAATCAATCAAACTTATGCAAGCTGCTCCTTCTGAAAACCTTCTTCTTGAAACCCTACTTCTGAAAACCTACTTCTGAACATCTCCTCCTTAACACCTCCTTCTGAACACCTCCTTCTCAATTGCCTGCTTCGATTTAGTCGCATATGTTATATAATCACTAATTATTGAAATAATTATTAAAAGTACTAGATACAATTTTCTGAATTTCTTGTGTACTTAATTAATGCTTAATAAATAAATTTTGATTTTTACTCTTCAATTGAAATGAATGATTTTTTTATTTTGATGCAAAACTGAGTAAACTTAAGTTGCGATTTCTTCTTCTTTACTGTTAACCTCATGCGTGCATCATCTACTCGTACGTCTGTCTGTCGGTCTCTGTTACCCGCTCTCATCGCCTATATAATTAACATGGAGCTCTTAACGAGATGAATTTCGTGAGCCTTCGTTTGTAGAGTGCGCTCTCATTTAGAAAATAATAGCTCTCGAAATAATCCTCGATGGTAATCTTTCATGTAGTCTGTATGCGATTTTCGTACAAAAATGAAATCCCGTAGTTCTGGAGTTGAATATGATCATGATGATGATCATGTTGATGGTGTATGATGTGCGGAAAAAGCAATTAAGTGCATTTAATTAATGGAACTCGTCACGTTGGTAACGTGCCGTGGGTGGATGGTAGCGACGGGGGGATGGGGGAGGTGGGGGGCAGGCAGGGTGTGTGGAGTGAACTGAAAGAGTGGTTGAATGTCACAAGGATGCTGCAGTTCTTCATTCACGAACATCGTTTGAAGATTGAGAGACTTCTTTGGCAACATAAGAGTTTTAAAAAATATCCACTTCTTTTTTTGGATTAAAAAAATACTATTTTCCTTTGGCAAATGTAACAGTACTCATTGTAGTATAGTACTATGTACTGGTAAATATAAGTATTTAGAATACAACACAATTATGACATGCAACTTTGTTGTAGGTATTTATATTGTATACACGATGTGTTTATTATTAATTTTTAAGGGATTGGAAACGGAAGTTCTTATAATCACTCAAGTGTAATTTTCTTTCCGCTTCGAATCCTCCCTTCTTTGCTCGAATTTCGTACTTACAACTTCTGCTGTAGCTTCCGCTGATTTTTGGAAATACTTTCGTATAACTAAATTCTTTAATCTAAAATGTAACTAAACATTTGTTCCTTTGACTGAATGTTGGCTCGTCTTCCAATTATTTTTATGCGGTGTACTTCTAGTTTATCCCCGTTTTGTCTCTGTCTCTGGTCTGTCTTTAATTTATCTCTGGATTGCTTCTGAATTTAAAATAACTGAATTATATTGAGTGTAGTTCAGTCGTATATTTTGAAGTTTAAATTAAAAGTGGTTTTTTGATTTGAATTTATCCTTAGATTTGATACTGAAATTTACGAAATTAAATTTATTTTTTAAAATTGTATGTTTTCTTTGTTTTCCCTCCTCAGATGTGTGTTTTTCTTTTCTTTTTTTTTTGCCTTTATTGTTTTCCTTTTAGCTTGCGAAAGTTTTCCAAAATTGATTACATAAATCTGTCCTCTGAGAAAAGCATGAAGTTTAACGACGAAGTCGAATTTTTATTGCTATGAAACAACAACAAACGAGGTCCGGTCGTCCGCTTGTCCTTCGAACCGGATTTAAGTGACGCGCCATAAAAATTCGCCGCTCCTTCGAAGCACTCGGTCAACACATTAGAATCATTAGTATTGTGGACGTTATAAAAATGAACACGTCAACGAAAATCCGAAGAAAAAAAGGCTACACAGACTTGAGTGAGTGTGAGTAAAGGAAATTCCTTACACAAACATAGAAATGAATAAAAATACTCATAACTCGAAATGGCAGACTGAAAAGTTTTACTCGCGGAGTGAAGCTGGACGCGGAGGGAGAGGAGGAGGGTGAAGAAAAACAGTGTTTGCGGCCGGGTCAACAGTAATCATTTGTTATTCTGTCCAGAGACAAATGAGCAGCCTTTCATCACAAGCCATAAAAATAATAGACACCTATATTTGGCCTCGTTTCCGAAAACCGGAGTCCGTCCAAAGTGAGAAAACTAAACGAACATCGCAAATACAAAAAAAATAAAACATTATGTGTGTGTGTCAGGTTACTGACTCCGGTTGATTATCCAGAAACTGAATATGAATGAAAGTTCTCGAAATCTTGTATGCAGGAATACGGAAGCAGAAGAGGACAGACAGAAGACGAACACAAATTCATGGACATACTTTCTCTGTGTCAGGCGAAACGACATAACGACATCGACTGCCAGACAATCCACCCGACATTCGGTCGTTTCACCGTCCGAGTTCAGCACATTTAATTTTCTCCTCCTTTCTATCTTTGCTTTGTTATATATTTTTTTGTATTACGTTGAAAATGTAAACAAATTTACAGTTACAGTTCTCGCTCATTCTATTGTGTCATCCTTTCATTAAGACAGCTCAGTCATTTGGCCCCCGAAGTTACTGAAATAATTTTTAGTTACAGAAAACTTTAAAAAAGCTGAAGCTGGTGCTGACGCTGAGCTCCAGGATAAACTTTTGCTGGGATTTCCAGATCCACAGTTAAATAGAAGTGATGATGCAAAGATGTGTGTTTCTTCTCTTGAAATCCATTTATTCTCTTAACAAATAATAATGACACTAAAGTTACTTTCTGTTACTTTGTTTTAGCGATTTACTATTTTCTCTGTTCTATTTCTCTGTGAAGCAATTAATTGACTCAATAATAGTTTTCATATTTAATATCGAATATTCCAATTTAACGGAGTCAACTAAACACCAAGTGACAAAAATGAAGACAAACGAAAAACTAATGGAAAATAAATAAAGATGAAGAATGAGGAATAGAAAAGAGACCACGTTTTCAAAGAAGGTGACGATAATGTGATATAATAAATAGAACATTCGAAAGTATGTTTATTAAGGGTCTATTAAGTAAGTATGAAGGGGGTGTATAGTCCGGTACATATGCATATAGTGTATAATTACTAAAATAAATGCGAGTGTGTGTGTGTATCTCCATCTCTTCGATCATATTTTAAGGCCTTTTGTGGCACGTTGTATTTTTATATTGATTCCGTTCATCAGGAATGACAACGAGAGGGTGCTATTTACGAAGTGCGTAGCTTTATTTTATATGACTTCAGAGCATGTGTGTGTGCGTGTGTGTGACTGTGTGTCATAGTAGAAAAGTGTGTTAAAAAAGGGTTGTGCTCTTTAGATAAAGAAATAAAGGTGAAAGTTTATATTAAAGTAAATGGCAAAAGTTGATATTCTGAAATGAGTACGAATGGAGTCGATGCCAGCTTATTTAACGATTGTTGTTGAGGTTGTTGTTGGAGTAATGTTCTTAAATGTTCCACAATGTTCTTGAATAACTTATCCGGCATTGAATTTAAATTCTTAAAAAACCAAAAGTTGCTTTCGAAGAAGTAGTTTTTACAACCTCATAAATATTTATTCTTGTGTCTTTAGTCCTGAATGCCTCTTAAAAGGTACTTAAAAGCTCCTGTCTTTTCGTTTGTCGCATTGTTGCAATGCAATTATTTATAAAATATTCTTTCTAATTCAATAAATTTCATAAAATAGCGAACCGCGGTTGATATCCTTTGGATAGCGAGTACGTGCATCGAGTGCTGTGTGCCTCCTTTGAACGTTTGCTTTGTTACACTTTCACTATCCGTCTCTATCCGTATCCATCGCTATCGATAACGACAGCGACAATGTAAATTTTTCACGTTCAATTGAATGATAAAAATAAAATTATGCCAATGAAACCAAAAGAAAAAAAAGACAGAAAAAGTAAAAACAAACAAGAGACAAAAAATTGTTAAAAAATCGAATAAAATGTGATAAAAATCAATGAAAAGAGAGTGAAAAATAATATGAAGAGCAGAAAAGGATATGAAATCGTAGGAGGGGTCTTTTTTTCTGCTCTTTACGGAGATTTTAAAGGGCACTAAAATTCAGGGCAAGTTTTAAATTTCTTTCTGGCAATATTTCTCTACTCTTCTTTCACTTGTTTTCCATTACAGAACAAATATTGAAAAATGATTCAGGTTCAAATGTTTGATTCAATTCAAACAGAAATTTTGTCCAAATTGAATAACATTCGATACAAATGGATTTCGCACGGAAACAAGCTCGAGTAATAAAAGCATTATCAACGAATTCAGCAATCGATTTATCAACCCACCAGCTAACCAACCTAACAATTAACCAATCAATCAATCGACCCACCGTCAACCAAGCAACCAATCGACCGGATCTGGACCGGAACCGCTTACTGATCTCCTTACGTAACTCACTCTGACTGCACAGAAAAAATTTTCAATAAAGTTAGCGGCGCTCTACGCTTCACTGCATCGTGTATTAAAAATTCCAAAATACTCAAGCGAATTTTGGACTGTTGCTGAAGTTACAATCGTTGACTGGAGAGGTGATGGTGACGGGGATGGTGATGGTGACGCTGAATAGCGACTGGGGAATTGAGACGAGGGAGGGACTTCATTTTTAGTTTACCTTTCATCAACTTCATCGTTTCTTGCATGATGTCAAACATGGTTTTCATGCAATTTATTTCATGTAAAATGATAGATGTACATATAAAGTAACGTAAGACTCTTACGCGTTGTCGTTCTTCTTCTCGTATTCTCTCTGTCTCTTTCTTTATTCACTTGGGATATTTTCACTCCGGTTTTCCTTTTATTCCTTTAGTCTCACTGTTTTATTTATTCGAAGTAATTGAAGGGGAAAAGTAAGATGTAAAAAATAAGTTCTATGTTCTTCAGGAATGAAAAACTGGAGACTGGAGTGCAATTTGCTAAAGTAGTCACTAATTTGATGGACAAATAATCCGTCAGTAGTTGCAAGTTTTCTTTGGAGAGTCAAATGTTTTATTAAATTCAATATCCTGCTATTAACAGAAGATTTAATAGTTTGATGCTCTAAGAAACTCTTATGGCCTAAACACCAAAATTTAAAAACTGACAAGAAATGACGATTTGTGTAGAATTAATATAAACCAGAAGGAGTGGCATGACCGAAGCTGAAATACCCTACAACATCGTCATAATATTTGAGGCGTCTTTAAAAGTGGGCTGTGGTTCGCATCCATCTTTGAATGAGAATAATATTCAGCTTGTCCTCTTAAATCACTGCCGAAAAAATCTACATGAAAATTTACATGACATAAGGCACAATATTCATGGGAGATACACGCCCATTATTGGAAGGATGTACATAGTAGTTAATACGTATTAATATCATGTGTGCCTGACTCTTATCTTTGTAGTTTACTTCAATATAATTAACGCAAATCTCTGTATAATCTGTACTCCTAAAAAAAGGGGCGTGAATTCTTAATTCTTGTTTTCATGCCAGAAATCCCATTTTTAAATTTTCAAGTATTTCAATAAAATTACGTTGGAATGGGAATTTGCAAACTTCGCACCTGTGTTTTGTCATGCATGTATGATGAACACTGAGTCACGTAATGCAAAACCTCAGGCTTCAGGGTGTGTTTTTTTGAATTCACGGCTGGATATGCTTCAATATATCCAGCTTCTCTCTTAAAAGTGACGTTAGCATGACGTTGTAGTTACTAGAATATTAAGTTTACCCACATCGAACACGCCCATTATTACTTTGCGAAAAAGTTTCTGTTTTTTTTATAAGTATATGGTACATATTTTGTGTCTGTTGTTTTTTTGTGATGATGGTTTACTGTATGTTTTAGGCACATGTAGGATATGAAGATGAAGATGATGTCCTCTCGTAGTGGAGAGGAGGGCTTTCTATGGTTAATGCTCCCAGGGGAGGAGGGGCATCTCAACACTTAAAGAAGGAGGCTGCTGTTCATGATTTTGCAATTCTGTTGAGTAGCTTTCAAATAAAGGCACCACACACACACTCACGTGTGTTTGTATTTGTGACTCACACACGAGTACGTTTCACAACCACATCGATCCGTGTCAGCGTTAAGCTACAATACATAGATGCAAACTTAAACTCATATGGATACACTATTAAGTGAGAGAATAAATTGAAGTGGTCCGAAGTCAGATCCACTGCAGAGATCAAAGTTTAGGCAGCACTTGACACTTTGAGGGGGAGAGGGTGGCTTACAGGAGGCTTTCTTACCGAAGGAGATAAACCAAAAATTGATTGCTTTTTCAGTCGGGAGCATTCAAGCTGCTGCTCAATCTTGAATCACGTTGATCCATGTTATGGATTATCACAGTATTCACTCGATAAGCTCGGCTTTTCTTCTTCATTCCTTGATTATGTACTCGTATGTTTGGATATGTTCTAGTGTAGTTGAGTGACTCTCAGAACTTTAATAGTTGACTGTATAAATATGTGGTTTATGTGGCTGGACGATCTTTCACACTCTCTCACTCTCTCTCTCTCTCTCTCTCTCTTTGTGACATAAGGAAGGAGCCTCAAGGATGAATTTAGTTCAAACGGTACTCACAGCATTTTCATGCTTGAGCTACTTTTGGTCCACTTGAGGTTTGAGGTGACTTTAGCTTTGGTTCATTTTTTTTTGTCGCTAGAATTTAGGAAGTAATTTGGTGATATTCGTTGTGGCTGTATACACATCTTCCTCTTCTCCTCTACACTTTTCACATTCTCTCTGTCATCATCGCAGTGACTTGAGGTACATTAGGGCAGTCGGTCGGTGTCACGTGTGCATTCATGGCACATGATGAAGCCACGTCATATCGCAGGAGGTGTTTGACACGAATAAACAAAAGATATTTCAACAAAACTGAATACGTGATTTATACGTACAAAAAGAACGAGAGAGAAAGAGAGGAAGAGAAAGAGCGAGGAAGGAGGAAGAAAAAGATTGAGGCAGATAAACTTAGACAGAGACTCTGACATTCTACCAAAAAACTGGTGACTTCTGTCAGAGAGGAGTGAAGAGGAGTCATTCTTTTTTTATTGTATTTAAGTTTAAAGGGTTGTTTTATGAGCGTTTTTTCGGATCAGAAGTTGAGCCACAAAATATCGTGTTTGGTTTTTTGAAGAATGAGTGACTTTTTCTAGAGATTTACAAACAAACTGCGAACAAAACTTTGACGACTGATTGAATGTGGTTGGAATTCAATTTAGTTGAGTTTTTTTGGAGAACTAATCTCTCTAGTAAATCTGGAAATTAAATGTATACATCAATGCATAATAAATGCTAATACTGTACTGTTGTGTGGGAATAATTTTTCTATTCTTTATATGAATTCAAAATTCATGTTTTGGAATAAACAACATTTGAGCTGTTCGGAGTCTCAATAACATGATTTTCAAGGAATCTCAAGAAAATGCTGCTGCCATGTTTTGCTGCTCCTCTCTGCAGCTCCATTATTTATTAGGTTTCTAAACTCTGTTTGGAAGAATCACCTGCTTCCTAAGTTTTTTATTCCTTCCGAAATTGTGAACATTTTTTGGATTTCTTTTTCATCTGCAGCAGTCCCGAGTTGTTGATCGACCGCTCAGCTCAAAAATCATTTAAAAAAACAGAAAAACGAAACACAACACAACGAAACAGAAACGGAAACGGAAATTGACAACGGAGCAACGCTTCGACGGAAACGGAAAATGAATTAAATTGAGAAAACGAACGAAACGAAACCCGTCAACATTCGAGAGATAGAAATCATGTTTATGGCCAACAAATAAATTAACAGAGTCAGAGGATGGAGACGAAGATAGAGAAGAGGATAGAGACGAAGAGGAGCGTAGGAGGAAGGATTCGAACTGATAAAAAGAGCAAGAAACAAGTGCAGTTGAAGTTGATTGAGACTAACGTCATCTCATCGCTATCAACATCGACATCAACAGAGAAATCGAATTAAAAATTAGCCGTGTGTGGAAAAGTGAAAAGTGCTGTCATTCAACCAGCTTGCAGATGTCAAAGGATGCGCCGTCACACATCCCACAGGATGTATTCGCTGTGGATGCATCGAAACATGGACACATGCGGTCGCCTAGCGGGCCCATCATCGACTCACAGGCATCATCAGTGAGGACGGCGATGATTGCGCATTCAGATAGATTATTTTACTGAATTTATTTAATTTTAGTGAATTCAGTTTAAAGTGGAATGACTTTTCAGTGGCTATGAACGAAAACATGAATCAAATTAATCAACGAAATCAATATTTGAATGAATTATATTATATTCGACTATATTATATTATGTTTGTTTATATTATATTATAATTGCATATTATATTTGTATTAATATTGAAATTAAGGCACATTATATCATATAATTTAATTAATAAAGTGTAGTTTATGTTGATTTATTAAAAAAAAACCTCCTAAAAACCTTCTCCTAAAAATCTTGATTCCAAAATTAATGCTTCCAAATCCTCAAGGATTCTTATTGCAAAGACTTAAAAACAAGTCAACAAAAGACATTTTTGTAAACTAAATACGAAGGACAAAAACTCGTCACTAAAATATTTCCGCTTTGGTTAAAAGGGAACTTTTTACTTTCTCCGTAAATGAGAAAGTTTTCTTGTCAAAAGTTTTCCTTTTCAGATTCAGATTCGAAGACGGAACCATCATCGAACAAGATTTCTACAAATGGATCAACATATTTTAACAGTCCCCGTTCATCATACATCAATATTGACATACTGCATACATACATACATATGTAAACTATGGTAAATGTGTGTGTTTTCACGCCAGGTGCATTTGATTGATATTGTGATGGGTTTTCGATGCGTTGACATTGATTTAAGGCAATCAATGGCAATCAAATGAGAGCGGTTTGTGGGTTCCGAGTGGATATGAAAACAGAAACGCTTTCGATTCCGAGCAATTAGTGAATAGTTAGTGATGCTTTAATAAACCCACACAATTTGCATACCATACAACATAGCAAAGAAAGGAGCATAAAAGATAAATAGTACTGGTCTAAGAAATAGTAGTGAAAGGAAAGATGATGATGATAATGGTGAAGTAGAAGGAAAAGAAAAAGAAGAAGAAGAGGTAGTTTTGCGATTGTTTTGCTTCAGAGAATGTTTATGTAACACTTGAAACGTGGAAAGTGGTACGCAGGGAGGGAGTATGTTTGAATAAAATAGAATTTGAGCATCGTCTATATCCATATATAGTATCTGTATACATATATGGGCATCCTTTTCATCCTCCCACATAAAGGATGTGAAGTGTTAAATGTCTACGTAGCACTCATTGTGGTTGAGTGGCTTATAATCGAGACCATTTAAATCTCGTTATAAGGCTTGTTATAAAGTTATAAAGCATGCATCTCGCTTTAGCTGTATGTCTCCCTTCCTCTCTCCTTCTCATTCTTTCTCTCTCTTTCTCTCTTTATTCCGTACCATAGAGAGAAGTAAAATGAGATGACGTTTGGGGAAAAAATGTGATGGAAAGTAGTTTTTCACGCACGAAAATAAAGAAAATGTGACCCAGTTAGAATATTATGTGTGTGGAAAAGTGAAAATGTATGGAAATGTGTTCATGTGTCTGTGAGTGTGTAGATGTAAGTATTTAGATGTTTTTCCTTAAGTATTTAATAATGACTGAAGGTGGCTGAAGTGGGTGAAGGTGGCTGAAGGTGGCTGAAGGTGGCTGAAGTGGCTGAAGTGACTGTTAAAAGGAGCTAAAAATAGAGTGAAGAAAATAAACAAAAAGAACCACGTAACCGCGGCTACTAAATTATTAAAAATGGTGTCGCGGTGCAAAAGTAGTGCAATTAGTAGCTGCGAGTTAAAGTTTCAGAAGAGCAAACAACAACAACCACTGGAAACATAATCTTGCTGCTAGAATAACAACCATTTTTTGTTGTTGTTCTTAACGATGGAGGCTTAAAGTCCACCTTCTGCTCCACTTCAATCCTCTCCCCTCCTCTTCATTTACTTTGTTATCTGTTTGCCTCTCTCACTTTCTTTGGTGGTCGCTTTCTTTGAAAGCTTTAAGTCGGCTTTTCCTCTGCTTCATTTCGTCCTTCAGATAGATTCCTTTACTTTCTATCTAATCTCTTTCTGTTTCTGTTCCTTTATCGTGTCTTCTTTGATGGTTTCTTCATTTGGAGACTTCAAATCAACTTCCCTTCATCACCCCTCCCTTAGCATCACATTCTTATCTGTATCTCCGTTTCACTGCCACTCTTTTGTCTTTGGTAATTTTTCTCCTTTATTTTCAATTTGCAGTACTTTTCGTGGTTACGAGTGTTTAACTTGACGTAACAGAGAACTACACACACACACACCAACAGGAATACGAACACCAACACAAATGAAATAGGAGATGAAAACAAAAACCGCGAACGACGACGCGAGTGTTCATGAATTTTCTAACACGGCCGCAATTTTTCATTCAGGAAAAAAGAATTGACGCCAGCCTCCAACGCTTCGATACACCGAAGCAGGCAGCGCACCTGCAACGTAATCTCTTGCGTTAATCCGCTTGAAATGCTTGCGTAATATTTTTCATCTCTTCTCTTCTCTTCTCTCCTAAGTTGACATTTGTTTCGTTTTTCTTGCTATTTAGTTATTTCACATGCTTTTTCTGTGTCAGGATTTCAGCGTCGTCTTCTTTTCCCCGTTCTTTTCTTCCTTTCCTTTTCCTAACTCATTCCTTGTTGTTCTTCTTCTGCTGTCGCATGTGATTCGCAGGAGTTAATATTGAAAACTTGCTTGTAAAATGAAATATTTTTCAATTTTGTGGTGCGTTTCTTGGCAGCTGTGTTCACAGCACCGGAGGAGAGTTTATTTTGTCTCTACTCAATCGCGTAGTTCAACCTCAATGGCTGATGTCACATTAGGCATCTTGAGGCTGATTTGTCAACCAATCAGAGCGAGTGTGTCCGGCCTCAAGAAGCTTAGTCTAACATCGGCCAATGTTTCAATAAACTGACAAATGATTGTAAATATTTTAAACTTTAAAACCTATTTAGAAACATTACAGATGTGAACAGCATCTGAGATCATCTTAAAATATAGGAATAATATTCATATATAAATGAATGAGGAAAAAGTTTTCCTTCTTTCAAAATTTTTCTTATGAGTTTAAGAATTATTATTCTGTGTTTATTATTATTTATTATTAGTTATTATTATATAAATTATATTATTCATACTTTCATTTTTTGTTATATAGTTATTTATCCATTATAATATTGTTATAATAATTAATACAGCAAAAAAAGAAATAAATTCATTTAAAATTATAGGTACATTAATTTAATTTGTTTATGAAGTACAATACTATGAGATTTAAAAGTATAAGAATATGTAAATAACGTGAAATAAATCACTTAAGCTGTGTTGAAATTTTTAATGCTTTATGGAAATTTGATTAAATTTACGATTATATACAATATCGTTTTTTTGTCAGCGATTTAATGAAATCAATAATTTTTCTCATACTTCACAACCATTAATTATGAATTGGAAGAGAAAAAAGGGTCAAAACAACAATAAAAACCAAACAACAATAAAAACCAAAAATAAATTTTCCACAAATATTAAAAAAAGCCAAATGCTTAAATGGTTTATTTAAGTAGCTTCAATGAAATATAAATCAAGTCAAATGTTTGCATATAAAAAAAACTCATTACTTAACACCAAACAAACCATTCATGGGTCAGATCCGCATATACACTCACACACACACACACTCACCTACACACACCTACACATACACACACACACACACATACAATTGTGCCTAATGATCTAATTTATTTCACTTGCTAAATACAAGCATCACCACAGACGGCGTCATGAACGATTTTCTGAAAAACGGTGAACTTTTTGCAGTAAAAACAAAGTTGAATCTAATCCATGGTAATCAATACAGCGACAACTGTGACCACAACGGTACATATTTTTGAGGGGGGTGAGAAAACCAGGATTTTCTAAAAATTCACTCCAACTCTGTCGATTTATTTATAGAATTTCAGAGTTGGAAACATTTAAATGATTGAATGAGTGTAAATGTTTTTATTGATTGTTAATGTATGTGTGAGAAAAGGAGAAGGGTTTCTGTGTATGTGCGTATGTGTGTGTAATCGTATAGGGGGATGAGGGTTTTCCAATTATAAAATATATCATCATTCCTATTCGTAGTATTGCTGTTTTTTCTGCTCTCCTTTTTTTCTCCCTCAAATCGCAATATTTTTTCACCTCCGGCTGCAAAAGCAATCTTCTGCATGCTGTAACTTAATTTTTTTTATATATCAGTATGTGTATACATTTCGATCTACTGTATCACTGGTCTCTGTCCATCTCCATGTGTTGTATATCGATATATACGACTATGAATCAATAATTGAAACTCTTACTCAGGAGAGAAGGTCAAATAAACGTTTTTCTAAGCCGACAACCGCATGAAACACAGAAATTAGAAACACAGAAATCTCAATAATAATTTATTTTATGTATTTTTTTGTTCATGCATGAATTGTTGTTGTTGTTCTTTTGTTGTTTTAGTTACTGATAATATTTAAAATTTAAATACTTCAGGCTATAGAAGTGCATTTATGGAATTTCGTTTAGAAGCGACGAAAACAGAGAAACACAGAGAGGGAGAGAGAGAGAGAGAGAGAGAGAGAGAGAGAGAGAGAGAGAAGGGAAAGAAGAATCATTAATATACAATTGCATCTATTTTTTGCAATACTTTTTACTGAATAACAAGAACTTTTGTCATATTATTTATTTTGTTATTATTTTTTATTATTATTATTTATTATTAATTATAAATTATTATTTATTTATTCTTTTATTATTATTTATGTACTTATTTATTATATACAAATTTTCGTCATAAAATAATTTTTATTGTCATTAATTATAATAATTATCATTTATAAACTTTTAGAGTATTTTTATTATCTTAAAAGTATCTCAGTGAATATTAATGTGTAATCAAAACCTTATAAAAAACCTTATTGTACAATAAATATGATCGTAAAAAGTTTTTCCATAAAATTACAATAGAATTTCTTTCGATAGAAGAAAATCTATTCGGAAATCCATAAAAATGAAAATAAATCTATTTCGATAAATAATTACAAACTGAAACGGAATTTTCAGAAATGATGAGCATCTCATTCACTTTTTCCCCCCTTTTTTTTCTCTTCCAGTGATGTTCTCCCAAATTTTTACAGCTGTGGCAAAAATTCACCCAGCCGACGCCACAAAATGTTTTCTAATTTGTGGTTGTTTTTGTTGTAATCGTCGTTTAGACAGATGTGCCTAAAGAGGGAGCTGGCGAGGCTCGCTTTCTCATCCGTTGTCGGGTGCATGACTCACAAATGATTCAGAAGCAGTCCTCGTGTCATCAGATTACTTTGGAATTAGTTTGGTGAGTCACATGGGCTTCATACGCTTCAGAACTTCAGCAACCCGAAACAACAAACAACAGAACAGAGCAGAGTAAAGTGAGGCACTAAATACACTTCGGCGATGGCTTTTTAATTAGAATTTCGTGAATACAAACACAAGCATTGAGAAGAAAAATAAAAAGAAAAATCTAACAACAGTTGTTGGGGAGAAAAAGTTGCTGATATCATGTTTGTTTGTGAAAAATATCTGAAATATAACCGGGAACAAGGAAAAAACCAAAGAAGGAAGTAAAAAAATTGGTGAGAAAGCAGATGATAGAGAGAAGGAGTAATTAAAGTTGGAATAGAATAGAATAAATAGAACAGAAACAATAAAAACTTAGAAAATAAAAGTTTTTTTATTCTGTTGTTAATATTATTATTATTACTAATATTTTTATTATTATTAATACTATTGTTATCGTATTTTTGATTTTGATTTTTTTAATATTATGATATCGTATTAAAGCTTTCTTTAATTTGTGACGTCACCAGCATCATCCGCAACAGTTGCAAGCTTATTTTTGCTTTCTGCAAGGATGTGAAAGTCCTTCATTGCGGCCAAGGAGACACAATATGGAGGACATTGTGCTAAATAACTAACAACAAAAGCTTTTGCTTTTGCTTGTGTTGCTTTTGTAGTTATTGTTGTGGTTGTTACGCAACAAGCGTTAAATGGTGACACATATACTCAGAGAGAAGGAGATACAGAGAGAGATAGGAAGAGAGATAGAAACACACACATACACACAAATCATATAAATATAGATCTGTTTTATTGGAAGGAAAAGATTTGGTTATGAAGAGAATGGAAGGGAGAGGAAGGGAAAAGAAACAAAAGGAAGGATTGAAGGATTTGGTATATGTATATTATCTGAAACTCGTTGCTACTCAACTCTTTTGCTATTTTTTCTGCCTATTTAAGCCTGGTTATCGTCTTCTGCGATTGGGATTGTTTCTTCCGTTTGCTTTTGTAAAATAAAGAGAGCTCCAAAGGAGAGGTTTCTGGAATTCCTTCATATGTGGGACACATACATATCCACATACCCATACAAGTAAACCAAGCGATAGAAAAATGGCACTCATGAATGGTTTTTATGTTTCCGCCATCGTGATTTATATCTATGAGGTCTCTCGACTCTGAGATCTCGAGACAAGCGTAATAAAAGCACAAAATAGTGAGCATAAGAAAATCACTAGTGTTATTGAAGAACCAGAAAATAAAACCGTCAACAGAGAATGAAGGAAAAGATTCCGAAAGAAGGAAAAAACTAACACGAATCGAGTGAAACGCAGACAGCGTGGAATTCTAACAAGCAATTCGAATGCAGAAAATACAAGAGGAAATAAAAACTTAGCAAAAATGCAAGAAAACCCTCAGCTGCTCAGAGTCATTCACCGCCACTGGCGACAACTGCTTCGAGGAGAGCTACGCGTCATTAGATTTGACAGCACTCAGACGAAATCCTTCGCATGCATAGCAGAGCAAAACTTCGCACTGATGTTGTTGGTGTTGCTGGCAGTCGCCTGAAAATACGCTGAACTCTGAGCCAAAAAGAATATAAAAAAAAAATATAAAAGCTAGCAGCTGCTCTCTTCGGAGTGCTTCAAGAATTCAATCTCCGAAAATGACGCTGGAGGAAAATAACGAAAGTATGAAAAGGAATTTAAATGAAAGAAACTGTAAGCATATAAATAAAAATGGAAAAAATTAAAGAACAGTTTAAAATTATTAGTACTTCAATTTAAATGAAAATCATATAAAACAAAACAACAATAACGTCAATAATAAGTATCTAAAAGAATAGGGTGGGCCATTAGCTGGTTTCTTTGTGAAATGCATTTTCTTTTCAAAAAGCAACATTTTAAGAATTACGAATCAAATTAAAAACATTTGAAATTTAAAAAGAAACCACCCCATGGCCCACTCCAAACCTATGTTAATAGAAATTGATGTCTATTTCTAAACAAACTTTAAAAGTTACTTCAGAAAATAACGTTTGAGTGTGGATTTATTTTAAAGAATAATTCCTCTCTAAATCTCTCTAAACTTCAGTCAGCAAACGAGATCCCTCAAATGTTAAAATTTGCATTTTGAAACGCTGTTTGATCCTTTACTAAAAATCATGATACGACGCGTATACTTAATTTTTACTTCAAGTATAATGAAAATAAAGTAAATTTGGGTTTCGACATACTAAAACTTCATTAATTGTTTAAATATTTTACTCTTACTTCCTTAAGTGCAAGGCTATTAAAGATCATATTCATTGTAATTGACAAAACATTTTAATAGACTTTTTTAATGGCTGCTGCAACTTTAAGCACAGTCGAGTTCACTTACTGGCTTATTAAATATTCATTTATGCAGCTATTCGTGCTGCTGCTTAAGTAAATAAAATTGTAGTGTTACTGACACCCTGATGCCACCCCCCATCAGCCCCTGTCACCATCAACGTCACACACTTTCGCACCACCAAATAGATGCCAAATGCAAGTCCTGGTCCCGGTCGCGTCTGCTTTCCTTAATTGTTGTTGCCTCCTTTCATTGCTTATGCTTGGGCGCCCATCGTGGCTGTCAGTTCTTAATTTGAAAGTACTCAGAAAGGAAGCTGTTTTTTTAGCTTAATTGACTGCAGAACCTACAGGACATCCGTGCTGAAGGACATCCGTGCATCCTGAATTCTTTACGATTCTTACTAATTATTTTCGCTGCCGCCGAGTTAAAGTTTGGAGAACGAAAACTAACAAAACGAGTCGAATAATCGAAGGCTACGAGTACCTTTTATTCGCTCAATACACAATCGCCGGCATCTCAGAAGAACGGCTACAGAATCCCGCGAGGAAATCGAGTGCGACAGAAGGTAGTCTATGAATACGAGTGACTTGATAAACTTTAATGCTTGTAACTTATTTCATTAGCGAAGTTTTTGATTCGATTTTCTACAGAGTAACTCCATTTGAACAGAGCATGTTTAGAAAAGGAAGAAAAAAATAATAAAATTTTGGGAAATCGTCTGTTTTAATTTTTATTAAGTATTTAATTGCAAATTCCTTTTGGATTTCGGTATACGTTATATTTCTGATAATTTTGCATTTATGGCAATTATTGTATATGAAATTATGCACGATTCTCAGTTAGTTAGTTGCGTAGTTATCCGCAATCATCCGCAATTATCCGCAATTATTTGCAGGTAACAATCATTTGCATGGGTTTCAATTACATGTTACAGTTAATTTTAATCATATGAATAGATTAAATGTACGAGTGTCTCGTATACATTTTTGATTACTTTAAGGATGTGTATCTTTAAATGTGTATTTCTTTAGACTCCAAAGCAAGAAAAGGCTGTAAAGTCTGCCTGGTGGTCTGGTGGAATGTCTGCTGGCATATTTTGTGTGCCTGCCTGTTTATTGGAGTCTCCATCTTCTGGTGCGTCTCTCTGGTCGACTGTCTGCATGCCAATTATTTTATCGCTTCAAGTCTTTTTCTTAGCTCCATAATTGTTTTTCTTTTCACAACCGATAATCTTTTAAAGTAGCTACGAACAAATCGTGGCATGAAATCGGAGCCGTGAGTAGATTCTTTTCAATTTTCTTGACAATCTTGATGGTGATGAAATTGTATTCATGATCAAAAATAATAGAAGTTCAAAAAGTTAATTTAATTAAACTTCAACCACAATGGATGCATTTTGTGCATTTTGAAAGATTAAAAGATTAAATAACAAATACAACAACAAGAACCCAAAAATGGGTGAACTATCAAAACACGATGCTTGCTCTGTATTCTCTTCAAGATATCATTTGAATGCAGCGAATTCATCCTGAATTATTGTCGAAATTGCATTAATACAAGAAATTATAGAATTATTTTTTAAATTCAAATGAAGGAAAAAAATAAATAGAGTTCATTTATTTTAGAATTGAACATTATACAGTTAATAGTCGTTCATGAGTGTCTTAATATTATTATTCATAAATGATTTAGAGATGATATTTCAACAAGAATCTTCTTTCCGCTCGAATTGCAGAGATCACAAAAATCGCCGCCAACAACAACAAAAACAAAAGTGTCACAAATATCCATAATAACAACAACAATAACAAACACAAAGCAGTAACAATAATGTCCGTAAACGCACTAAAAATAAATGTTGACCTATTGAAGAAAATCACTCACATTGATTTCGGAGCAGCTGTTTAATTTTAAGAAATATAAGAATATAATGCTTTATAAGAAAAAAGGAAAAAAATCATAAATAAAAATACAACAAATTTAGTTGGTCACTCAAAAACATTCCACTCGAAATCGAATATTTGTCTCAGTGTACAAATTACTTTTACTTTGATGTGCTTTCATTAATATTTTTTAAGAATTTTTCTTTTTCCTTTTTCTTTATGCTACGATTTAAAATTTATTTTCGAAGCGTATAAAATATGCAACCTGAAGCAGCTGCAAATAACTGACTTCAATGTTTATGCATGTGTTTCTGATAGAATCGAGAGCGAAAAAATGCGGCAGAATCGAATGAAATGATATACAAAAAATATTATACATTTAAAAAATATAAAAATAAAAAGGAAACATGAAACATGAGATATAAAACAAGCAAAATATGAATACATTATCATATAAAATTAAATGAAAAAAATGTTGCTTGCTATTGAAATGTTGCTGGGTCATCAGACGAGCGCTAGCAACATTGGAAGCTCCAGCAACATTTAAAGCGTCAGCAACATGTATCTGGGAGGGTATTTAAATTAATGGAACAGTATTGAAAACAATGAGTGAAATGAAATGAAATCTTTCTTGAGTTTTCTATCAACTTTTATTCTTGTTTACATCCTCTTCTTACAACAAAAGCGTCACATGGGACTATTACAACAATACACATAAGGGCAATAAAAGACACTGTAGGGGCAGTAAAAGCAGTGACAATAAGTATTGAGCTATTGATGTAAATCAACAGGAAAAGTGAGCTCATGATTACCCATCCATCCATTTGTTCATTCATTCATTTAGTCATTTGCCATGTACACGCATTTATACACTCAGTCATACTTCCGTCCGTCCTTTCATTCATTCATTCATTCATTCATTCATTCAATATAATAGAACAACTCCGGATGCTTGGCTGCCTCTTTGATAACAATCGATAGCATGATACAAGAAGATAACTTAAATAAAAGTAGTTTTTGTTGTTATTGTTGCTGCAACATTTGTTGTTGATGTTATTACGTTTGTTGTTGTTGTTGTTGCATTTGTTGTCTTTTCAACTTGCTCACAATTGAGTTGCTCTCTCTTTTTTACGCTGCGCTGATTTTTAAACGATTGACAGCAACAAATTTTGTTGGACGCTGCTTCAAAATAAGAGTTTTCAACGATGCTTTGGATTGAATTTGTTTCCAGTAATTAAATAAATCGTTATTTGCATTAAATATTAGCCTTTTTTTGGGTGTCAGTCGGTGAGTAAGTCGTTGTTTTGTACGAGTTTTTGTAAAGGTTTTTAAATGTTCCAAAGAAGTGACAATAACAACAACGAGCTCAACAACAATCACTGTTTAGTTGATCATCTCAAAAAACAATACAAACGACATGAGATGGAAAATATTTCCAAATGATATGATCTCAAAACTTTTCGAAAGACCTTCAATACTCTTATAATAATTTTTTTGAAACTCAATTTATTTTAATAAAATTATAAAAGAAAGTATTTAGATTTAAAGCGACGAAAATCCTAAAGAAATTCATTCGTATAATCTTAAGTTAGCGATGTTCTCAAAAGATACAATAAAATAATCATTAAAGAAACTCTTTATTAAAGATTCTTGAAATCTTCATCTTCAAGTTTTGCTTAAAATGCTTTAAAAATGTGTCCATGCGTTGTTGCTGGAATTAATTGTGTGTTGTTGGGAGAATTAATTGAGAATTTAGTAGGTGGCAACCATGTTACGAAGCTTCGAAGGCAGCAAGAAGCATTTCAGTATCCTTGATTGCCAGAGATAATTAATGCAAATCTCCGTAAATCACGTAAAAGCGAACAAACACGCAGCCAAAGCAAAGCAAAGCAAATGAAAACATTTTAATGCGTTTTCAGTATGCATCAAAACTTAAATTTAAATCGCAACCGAAGGAGCTCTAAACGACTGAACAGTTATTAAGAAAAAAGGGGGGAAAAGAAGAGACAAGAGAAACGCAGAGACACGAACAACATGCGGCAACAACAAACATCGCATCTGGTAACTTGTCACATTAGTATGCAAATAAGTGAAACGAACGGAGAGACCCAACACAAGGAGAAGCCCAACACAGAGCATGCAGGATTATGAAGAAGAACAAGCACGGGAAAATAACGTCGATTCGAAGCTGAACGAACGCAAGAGGAAACAATTATCATGCATATGCTACAGAAGTATTGCCGAGAACGAATGAATCTACTCCATACGTCTCTCTCTCTCTCTCTCTACTACACAAGTCGTTCACAAGGACATTTATTAAGCAGAACAACAAATAAATGTATGCATACATATTTTTGAGGACGCAACAGCATGAAACATCGTTATATGGTAATAATTACGTTGCAGATATGCTTGAAATGCGTGAAGATGAAGATGTAGGCGTGGCAAGGTCTCATCCGCCCTCAATTCGGCTACTAATAAAAGAGCTCAGAAAAAAGCTTCAGCTTTGAATTTGAATAAAGTGATAGAAGTGATGATTATGGTCATATTAGGGTCATATTTACGTATACCCATTTTTATACACGCCTACTCATCGACGTCACTTACAAAAAAATACATCCACCGCTTTCAGACAACCATGATCACGCTTACCCCGTCTACACGTGTTTCGCCACGCCTATTCAAGCCGAGACACGCCTAACTACGTACACCCATGTATAGCCACGTCTATTCAAGCGTACTCAAGCATATTCAGGCCTATACGAGCCTATCCCGGGTTCCCTGGTATACAACACGTCGTAAAGCGACATTAAAAACATCCACCATTGCCTTTTCACGCCCACTAACGTTCGCAAACGCCTACTAACGCCCATTGACGAACACTAACGTTCACTAATGCCAAGTAACACCCACTAACGCCCATTAACGCCCACTAACGCTTACTAAAGACCAAAATATTATTAAAAATATTCGCTTATTCAGTACATACCATGTGTTCTTCCTTCCTCTGGCCCCCTCTTCCACTACGGCACTGTCTCCCGTTCAACCCTCCATTACACCATCTCACATCGGTTGTGCACGAATGTGTGTCTTCTCTCCTTATTTTTGTGTTACTATTCAAAAATTAATTGTTGCTCTATTTTCGCGGCTGTTGTTTTTATTGTTATGGTTGCCGCTGCCAGTGATGCCACTAATGCTAAAATCCCACTTAAAGCAGTAAGCTTCGAAAATATTCGCTCACGTTGGAGTGAGGGTCGGAACAGAGAGGAGCGGAGAGGAGAGGAGGGACGGCAAGGCTGAAAACCTGCAGGTTTGTGCGAAGGAAAATTACAAAAGATGGATGGATGGCAAAAAGGACGAGCGAGGATTTCGTTTGTGGCAGGCAAGAGCATCATTTATTGATGAATGAACACCGCGAATAATAAAGTTGGTTGTTTGTTGCAACAATAACAACAAAGACATCTACAACAACAATAGTTATTGAAATAATATCGCAAAAAAGGGACAAACAAGTACATAATCAAGTGCGTTGTGTAAGCAATCCCAAAAAGTGTTGTGAATTTCGATTTGTCAAAGATAATAAATAAAAGCCTCCTTCCCATTGTTTTGTTTCTCTCTCCGTTATGTTAGATGTGAAAGTGCTTAAAAAATGACAAACTTAAACCACATTTTTTTAAAAAGTTAAAACTGTGAACATTTATCAAAATAAATCGAGGACGAAGCAATCAAACACCGAATTGAAGCAACACTTTAAATAAATTACAATAAACAAGATAGAATAATAACATAAGTACAACAATAACAACAAAGAACTAAAAAATAATAAAAATTAAAACAAAACAAAAAAGAAAAAGGTTTTAAGCATAGAAATGACTGTCGGATATCGTGTAAATGTCCTTCATATACAAACACACAGATGCAGAGATACATATACATAAACACAGAGATATGCACACACACACACACAGATACACATTAATTCAGTTTCAGATTTCATTCACTGACAAAGCATTCCGTGTAGCTAAATATTATGTGAACGACAGCGGAAGCGGATATGGAAATGAGAACTGTTATCAACAAAATGCACAAAAAAACAAACTCAGTTTTTGTGGAGATTATAAAAGAGAAGGGATTCCACACTTTAACTGAAAGTGCTTCTTTCTTCTTTTTTAATGCTTTAAAGCTTACAATATTAAATACGATATCAACAACATAAACAACAAAAACTTTGACAACAAGAAACACTTGATATCTATTCTAGTGATGTTAATTCTAATCTCTGTCTGCCTGCCATTCATGCTGATGCGGTCGCATTACCATATATTATGTTGTTCTATCCCATTGGATTCCTTCATTACTCTCCCCTCCACCATTTTCTACGCTTTTCCAATAATATTTCGTTTAAAAAAGTTTATACAATATTAAAAACTTATTCTTATATATTATAGCATCTACGAATATGTATTTCGATGTCATTCCAAATACTGAAATAATCTGGCAATCTCATTTTCATTTATGTTTGTTAATTGGTACATTTGTTGTACTTATGATATATAGATTTGCGAGCTGTTGAATAATAACTATCCATCTACAATCACAAGCAGGTATTTTTTGAAAAAAGTTCACCACGTCGTATGATCGATTTTTATTTCAGAAGTAAAATTGTATTTTTTTGCTGTTAACATAAATCTTATTACGTGAGTGGATTGAAGTAATGAGGGACTTATTGTAGAATTTTATGAGGACAATTTCTCTGGAACATGGTAACTCGGTAGCTGTTTTCCTTAAGCGTGTATTGTGGGTTTATAAAAGGTCTTCTGAGTTTAATAGAAATACTATAGTTTAACATGTCTTAAATAACCTTTTGTACTCAAATGAATTTAAATTAACTATGACCAGTTGTTGATAAGTTACTGGAGGCAGTCACATAAAAAGTTGAAGAACATGAACGTATTTGAAGTACAGATATTGAAAGAAATTATAAAAAAGAAATAATAACAAGAGTTTAAAAAGAAATAAAATACAAAACTTTAATGGAATATAAATATGATGACGTAAAATGGAATTCAAAGAAGAACGAGATGAGAAAACAAAACTAATCACAGTATGGATGACGGCGGGGAGAGAATGAGAAATTAGAGGAGAAAATAAAACGTGGGTCGGGGGCGCTGGGGTACTTAATCTCCAGAACGTGTTGCTCCGGAAGGACAACGTTTCGCAGCTCTACGGATAAACATGCAGCGGAATATTAATAAAGAAGGAGGCGGAGGATGAGAGGGTAAAAAAAGAGGCATATAGATCTGGCTAATTTATTATTGTCTCTCTCTCTCTCTCTCTCTCTCTCTCTCACTCTCTCTCTCTCTCCCTTTCTGCCACACGCTGTTTGCACCACTTTGTTTTGCGGCTTTCTTAGTCCGAGTCCACTGCTTCATTTACATAAAATCATTTATAGTTTTTTTCTCTTTTCTTATTATAGAATGAGAGAAAGAGATAAACTAGACACTCCATTTATAACCCCTAATTGCCTTTGCTTTAATAATTCATGTTGATGTTCTTGTTGCCTTTAAATAATTGTTTTCGCATTTTTTAACATAAATATTTTAATTAAATTTTGACATGCAAAGAAATGTCCTCTTTGTCTTTTCTTTTTTCCTCTTTTCCTTTTGTTTCTTTACTTTTACCTCTGTCTGTACTTAAAGTGTGACTTGATAGCATGTGAATAGTTTGGCTTAGCGTGGTGGCGGTTAGCTTGGTCGATGTCACTCATCGAAACCAGCGACTTTTCAGTTGTCAACGGAACTGAATTGAGTTGAGTTCTCATCCTGAATACTCCTGTCAAAAGTGCAACATAGATTATAAAGGTTGGCTTAAACCATTTATTTATCAGAAATATTTTTATTATTTATAAATAATATTCTGAATTTTATTATCAGAAATGTAGAATTTATTTCAACTCTTTGAAGTGGTCGGTGACAGCATCATCATCATCATCAGCATCAGCAAGTGTGTCCGTTATAATGTCAATCAATAAATTCTGATCTTTTCCTCCTTTTCTATTATTTTTATGCTACTCTGTTGAGAGTGATTGGCTACTTCAACTTCTTGAAACTAATCGTCGACATGGTAGAAGATGGATACTCCTTCTGAAAGCGAGGTGTTGCTCCGAGACAAGTTGCTCAAGGTTGGTTGCTTCCGGTTAGTTTATTGATTTGGAAGAATTGCAGAAAAAGGTTCAGCTCAAGTAATGAATTTTATTGACTTGCTTTAATAAGAAAATAGGTAAAGAAGACGAATAGAACGAATAAGAAAAGGGAGTAACAAGCAACAGTTTGTTGATTTTTTATGTTGTTTCTTAACATTTTTTTCCTTAACGTTACTTCTTCCTTAACTTTTTTATCTTAATCAAGGTAGCTAATCCGGGGACCTTTCAGATGAGACTCTACTCTGCTCATTTTTACCAATGCTTTTATCAATTGAAATCTCGCGTCATTCTCACACTTTGAGGACCTCCTTTTCTCTGATAGACATTACTTCGTTCTTTTTCCCGGTCTCTCTTCCCTCTCGTTCACCACTCAACATTCCCTTTCTCTGTACTCATCCAACCGCAGTTTTATATCGATTTAATTCTCATCAGCTGTCTTTTTTAACCTCTCATAAACCGCAGCATTTTTTTGTCTTTTTATCTCCTTCCATTCGATCTCTGTTTTATTTTGTCTATCTTCCTTTTACTTTGTGGTTACTTGTTCGCTGTACGATTCGTAACTGATTTTGCGGTCAATTTAAAAGCTTGTTTTAGTTTCTTGTCAAACTTCCACTTCCTCATCCGGTCGCAGCGATATCCTGTCGCATTTCCTGCCATCACTAATCATCCTCCAGACATCGGAGCATCGAGTTATTTTCTATTCATCTATTCGTGGTATAGTATGACTGTATATGACTGCTTTTTATAACTGTATATATGATTTTTTACCCACCGCCACGTCCACCATATTTTGTTCGATTCTTTTTGGGATCATCTGATTCGAAAAAATTTATGCCACTGAAATGGAGAGATATTTTTGACGTCCACAAGCATATCCGATGGCATTTACAAGCGACATCCTGTTGGAAGAGCGAACGAAAGAATGATCTCGCTTAGAAATTCGTTGTGATTAAATTTGTATTTGTTGCTTATTAGTTTTCGGTTGCATGAAATTTATATTATATTGCATAAATCATTGACCGATTTTTGATATCAATCTTATTTGACATGTCCAAAGATATGACAATAAATGGAGTGAAATTGCATCGATGTGACTCTGAGTAAGTAATCCCAAATGGTTGCAAAGTATTCGATTTCAAGAGAACGGCGAACACTTTATTACACAACCAGAAGAAGAAAAGTAAAAAGAAGTGTGGAGGGGGACGGAGAAGAAGAAAAAAGAAGATGAAAACGGAATAAGTTCTCAAAAAGGCAGCACAAATTAAATGAAAGATAAACAAAAACTGAACTCATAACGCGAAATCTTCTGAAGCAACCCATTCATCAGCTTCCGAATCCTTCTCAGATGCTCAGTGGCATGATGTCAAGCAGAGGGGGAGGGGAGAGAGAGGGTGGTGTTCAAGAAGGAAGGACGTGACAAACGAACTGAGCCCGAATTTTGAGCCCGCTGTGATTTGATGCAGAGCTCGAATTCGATCTGAAGTCAAAACATACAATCAATTCAATTTGGGAAGCGGATGAAGCCGGATGGGAGACGAAAGGGGGGGGGAGCATGAAGAATGCCTTCTTGTCACATGTTGTGCACGTGTGTTTGTGTATAAATGACACATCTTCGATTTCTACACCCTTTTGTCCGGAAGCAGCGAATACATTCACACTTCAATCACTTAAGATATAAGATACAATTCCAGAAATCCTTAGAAATGAGATTTGGAGGTGTTTTTTCACTTCTGCCCAAGCTTTCCGTTTTTTTGGTTGAATTTGTTCAAATCTGGGATAGAAATTTGATTAAAAATTTCTACAAAATAAAAAGGGTCCGTTCAGTATATTTAAGAAAAGAAATTATTGAAGCTCAAGATTCCAGGAGATAAATTCAAGGAGCAATGAAGCTGCAGCCAGGGGGGGAGGGGGGGGATTGGGTTGGTCGAGACGAAACCACAAACAATGCTGACATCTCATAAAAAAATGGGTATTTTGTGAGCTCGGTTGAGTTGGGTTCAGTTGGGTTGATTATTTTTTTCTATTTACTTTTGGGTCCTTCCACTCCCTTTTTTTGGGGGTCTTTTTCTGGAATTTGGATTTTTTCCAAGACAACGTATTAAATTCGCATTAAGTCAGCTGTAGTTATCACTCTTCCTTAACCGCCCCGCACATCCCCCCCCTCCCCATCACAACCGAAGGTCTCCTTCTAAATTCTGGAATATTATTGCAAAAGCATGGATATCTGTTGATGTGATTGTGTGCGTAGGAGGGAGGGAGGGAGGGGGAATGAGCTGAAGTCGCTCTGAAGTGAAGAATTACCTCGACCTCACTGCTAAATATAAGGGGCGTTTCGTTATTAGTTACGCCCCGTTTTTAGAAAAATGGCTATTAGCACGATATAAAGCAAGGGGAGAGACATAAGAACAACAACAATAAGATGAACAAGAGACCAAGAAAGCAGAAGAAATAAAGGACAAACAAATACTATAAACAGTTTTTATATCGTTTCGAAAGCATTTTCAATGATCTCGATACAACGAATATCTTTGAAACTTTTATCAACGCTTAAGTTACAACATTTAGAAGTTTTTTTATTACCAAAAACACTTCGAATTCATGTTAAATTGTACGAAATCTATACTTCATATTAATTTCTTGACTATTTCATTATTCAACGAAATATTTCAGGAATTCTACTCGAGCAGCCACCCGATCGAAATTCATTCGCCACGATTACAATGCAAGAATGTGAGGGAATAACTTCAAACTCATAACTAACTGGTATGTAATGAGTTCCTGTAACAAGCAGAATTACCGCAGTATCAAGAAATTATATCGAATAATTTCAGTGCTTCACGAGGTGCACTTTTTATGCTAAAACTGAAGTGAGCTCATTTTAACATCGTGACACAAGGAGACAATATTCAATAGCCGACCTCAGTAGAGTAGTGAATCTTATACATTAAATTTTAATTAAATAGAAGTGAATATCCATTCGTGTGTAGGGTGTAAAAGATTCATTTCTTGATAATATTTTGTTGTTTGTTTTTCATTTAAAAATCCCCTTTCTGTTAAGAGTTTTGAATGGTTTCAGAGTCAGATTTTTCATTGTCTTTTTTTCAGTATTTAATTGAAATATAAATGAAAAATCGAAATCATTTATTAAATTAAATGAATCAAATCACTTGAAATGAGAAAGACAGCAAAAGCAGATGAATGATGAAAGCAAGGAAAATTTCTTGAAGCACAGAAAACAGAAATAATAATTTTGCAGATTTACAAAAAGGGTTTCTTTTTGTGTTCTTTGCTATAACTTAATTAAGCAGAAAAAACAGATGCAGCTTTTAAAAGATAAAAGAAAAACAAACATGACAAAAACAATCATTCTTCCATTAAAATTGACTTTCTTTCTTCTTTTGACTTCGGTTCTATTTTTTGGGTTCACGTTTAATCTGTGTTTCTGACATATTAAAAAATTAAAAAAAAAGGAAGAAAATTTTAAATAGAAAAGAAATCTTGTTGAGTCCGATTTTGTTGCTTCGAAGTGATTAAATCCAGAGTTCATTATGTATTTTAATATATCGTATGAAGCATTTATTTTTCCGGATGTTTCTCTTGAGTTCGACCGAATGCATGAATTAATGAATTTCATTTTTTCATAAATTGCGATTTTTTCATCGAAAGCACGTCGCCGTCATTAATTAATTTCACTTTATTTATATTTCTTCGGTTGCAAACGCGTAAATAATTTCTTCAAATAAACATGCAAGTCATGTAAATTATTGCATTTGCTTTGTTTCATTTGTTACTATCTCTCTCTCTCTCTCTCTCTCTCTCTCTCTGTCTCTTTTTCTCTGAGTATTTAACTTTTAATTCTGATATCTTTAATTTTTCCCCTATCATTTATGGACCAGCGTACGATATCCAGCCACGTATCCTGGCCATTAATTTTCGCCGTAGCGCAGAGATTAAAAAGGAAAACTTTTTTGTAGACATAACAGACTCAGCTTTGTGCACATTAAGAACCTTGTCCGGAGCCTGGAACCGGACAGGAAGCCATGAAACCGTAAAACTCCGGGAAATTTTAAAGCAGTTTGCTTGCTGCTAACAGAGAAAATGGGGAAACAGAGGGAGAGAGAAAGGAGGAGGAAGAAAATACGATATATTAATACACCGTGTTTAATTAATTCTTCCCTTTTTATTAAGATTTCTTATTAACAACTCTTTACTTGTTTTCTGTTGTTTTTGCGCTGTTTTTGATTGAATGAGTAAAATATTCTTTGCCTTTTTTCTGTGGGAACAAAATGTTTCATAAAAAGGTATACAGTTCCTTTACAAGCAAGGTTTATAAACAATGTATATAAAAGAGAGAGAGAGTGTTAGATAGAATTTAATTAAGAAGAAAACCCAAATAAATTACATTTAAGCTGTAGAACTTTATACTTATTTAAACATAACAAATTAAAATTTAAAATGTATTCTCTTAAAGAATTAATTGAAATGTTTGTTTTCTTGCTTATGAAAAAATATTTTCTGTAGCTGCTTCGGGTCAGTAATCAAAAGAGAACCACTTCAACAGATGGTGGACATTCATTTATGTTATGTTCTTTGCTCCACTTCAATGCAATGAAACGTTGCGACTACAACAAATCTGCTTGCTTCAGGGGGTCAGTTTTAATTTATGTACTCTCTTCCTATGTACTCTCTATGTACTATTTATGTACATATGTTCATCCTCTCGATGAAATCGGTGTTTCAACATAAGGAGCAGAAAGCTTACGTGTGAGTGTGAGAGAGAGAGAAAAGGACTCTTGTGTCTCAGATTTTTTATAATTTTGTTTTTTCTACTGATTTTATATGATTTTTTATAAATTGAAACTCGTTGAAAGTTTTCTAATCATAAAAATTCAGAACTTGAGAAAACATTTGAAGGAACTTTAAAATATAAGGTTTAACCTGTATCGAAATCATGTTAGTTATTGATTTTATACTAAACTTTGTTCTTTATAATTGAATTGAGAGTTTATTGAGTTGAAAATATTAGAAATGTGGAAATTTTTGAATTTTTTTAAATTCATATAAAATATAAAAACATTGACCAAAATAGCCACTATTAAACCCAAATTAATCACAATTAATTAATCCTAAATTAATTTAATAACAAATAAATAATAACAGTATAAATAATAAAAAATTAAATAACTATTATTTTACTTCTTTAATTTGATTGTTAAATAAACAAGAAGGGAATACTTAAAGTAATTAAATAACAATATTATGACTTATAAATAAAATCTCATCAAATAATACCAATAATCTTCTTAAAGTCAATAATTTAATAATTAAACACATAATAAAAAACCGAAACTAAAAACTAAAATCTAAAAACCGAAAAATTATTGACTAAAATAAGAATCACAATTAATTAATTCTCTTCTATTCAATTAAATTCTTTTTCTTTTCTTTCTTAATTCTTAATTCTTTTTTAATTTAATTTAATTCTATTAAATTAGTCCCTTCAATCTATAAAATATTTAAATTTCTTAAATAAAGTTATTATTCTGTGCACTTTACTTGCCATCAATGTATGATGTATTACAAATAAGCTATGCATGTGTGTGTGCATGTGTGTATGTGTGCCTGTATACGTGTATGTATTGCACTTAATATAGGTTAATAAATTGCAGGTGTGTTTGTTCAGATGGACGAACCATTTGCTTTCTCTTCGAATGAGAAAATATTTTAAATGTTCATGAATATTTGATAAATATAATTAAAATTTCACGCTCTTTTTTTTTTTGCGTCAAAATAACATAAACGAATTTTAATTTTTCCTGTAACAATAAAAACAAAACGAACAATTTAATTACGTACAAAAGAAAAAAAGGCTTTGAAAAACTTATGAAGAATTTTATAAAATTAATATTATAACATAAATGAATAAATAAATAAGCAACTAATTTAGTGAAATAAATAAATAACACATGAATACATTTCTGAGTTGCTTATAATGAAATAAATCAAGTAAAAACTCAGAAATGAATGCAAATCGATTCGATGACAAATTCTGTGGTTCAATAAATTAGCAATTAAAAATTTTAGGTATAAATATTTGATGTTAGCACATAGACACACATACACATACATATACAGATATGTATATATAACACAGTCATAATTATAATATAAAAATAGTTTTGATCCAGTGGGATGTGATTTTTAGGTACTCAAACGCCGTGTTTAAAATAAATGGATAAATCATCAAGATGAAGTGAAATGTGTGAATACTCGAGAAAGTTATTTATTATTATTTATTTAAGATTGCTGAAGTAGTTGTTGTAAGCATATTTTGTGGATTTCTTCTATGAGAAATTATTCAAGCATTGGATTGAATCCATTGAATTGATTGAATTAAATTGAATTGATTGCAATGAATTAAATTGGTATTAATTATTATTGAGTTCCCGGAGCATTGTTGATGCTCGAATTCCATTCATATTCTTCTCGAATAACTGAAGCAATCAGTTTCGGTGATAATTAGATTATATTTGTATTCGGTAAGGATTTCAACATTCCATCGTCACTCAGAATGAGTTCGAAAATGAAATCATTTGCATTTCTATTATTATCCCAACCAGTATCAAGGGTTGCGTAGACTCCGCAGAGTTAACTGTGTATGTGTGTGTGTGTGTGTGTGTGTGTGTTTACATGTGTGTGTTTGTGGTCAATAAAAACAATTGACCTGAACCAAAACTGAAATCAAACAGAACAACGTGCATGCAATAAACTAAAATGTTATCCCAGTATTAAGGTGGGTAAGGTCAGGGTATGCGGAACCAATAGCCTCTCCCTGGCAACTGCCATCCTCGCCTTCTCGTGGTACCCCCTGTTTTCACCAAAGAGGCTCTGGCGACCGACGGAGGGCGGTATAACCCAACAACCTTCTCACTCTTTCTCCCCTTTCCACTATCTTCTACTTCCGCTATACCCTACTACCGCTACTCTATCTCTACTCTATTCTATCGTCTTTCTGGGTTGGATCAAGGTGTCATGCGACCCGTGCCGACGATCGACCAGGCTGAGGACCCAGACTTTAAAAATAGCTCAGTCGCGAACGGAGCGTACCGAACACCTGGCGACCTTCGGTACTAACCAGCCTTACCCGCACACAAGGACCTCTGTGCGGGCGGACCTTTCTTTGTCCTACACTCGTGGGAACAAAATAGACACATACAACAAAAACAACAACGACGACAACGGGGAGAGACGGACGGTGACCGTCGGGGATGACCACTCCATCACCCACCTCACCAAACGGAGGGAGTTAGATGACGTCACTAACAGTGAAAATCATCGAACTCCCCCGGCTGCACCAGGAGTCTCGGACGAAGACGACTGCAGCACCCGGCTAGTAGATCTAGTCATCGACGAGGCGGATGAGAGCGAGTCAGTGACTCTCTCTCAATCCAGCCAACTCACGATGATTGATCTGGAGGCTGAGGCTGCACTGTTGGAGGAGGCTCCTCTTAGCAGCACAACCAAGCAGGCTGCCAAGGGCCGGTCAAGGGAAGAGAAAGCCAAAAGGGCATACAAGCGCGCGAAGCAATCCCTTCGCAAGCTGTCCAAGGTAGACTCGTCCACCTTGACCGACCGTCAGCGGCACCTGCTCAGAGCCAACGAAAAGAAGGTGGCCAGGTTCGAAAGAGCCAACGCCACCTCCTCTGAAGAGGGGGCGGAGCAGAGAGCAATCTCCATACCCACCCCCCCGACGCGGAAACCACCATGCTTAGACGAGAAGCCCTCGACTTCAAAGAAGGCACAGGCGGCCAGTCAAGGCATGGTATCCAAAACGGCAGAACCCTCCAAGGCCAAACCACATCCGCTACTCGCTTTAGGTAAAGCGTCCAAGCGGAACAGGTCCACCGAGGAGGGCTCAAACGAACCCAAGAAGGTCAGACGGTCAGCAAGCTTCAAGGCCGAGGAGAAGCTGCTGCAGGTGGCCATCGTCGACAGATCGAACCCAGACGGTAAGATCCAACCGGCGAAGTGGCTACTTGTGGAGGCGAAGCTGCTGGCCGAGATGATGAAGGGGGACAGGAGCGACGAGGAAGTGGAATTTGAGGGGGCAGGGTGGCAGAGGGGGGTTAAGGTCGTCAGCTGCGGCAACAAGAAGTCTCTGGACTTCTTGACCGCCGCAATTGCAGGCCTAGGCGAAGTCTGGCCAAAAGCCAGACTGGAAACCGTGCCACGCTCTGCCCTACCACTGCGACCAGTAGTGGTCGTGTGGATTCCCCCTCCAGTTCCGGAATCGGGGGCGGCTATGCTAGGCCTCATCTGTAGGCAAAACCGTTCTCTAGGGGCACAGGACTGGGAGATAATCTCGTCCAACGTCCCTAAGAACGGTGGTAGAAACTTCTGGCTGGCCGTCAGCCGAGAGTCCCTGGAGACCCTGAGGAAGCAGGGAGGCTCCATCAGATTCGGCTTCGGATCGTTGAAAGTCCGGGAGTCGACTGATGGAGGGGCGGGAGGGGGAGGTAGACCAAAGCCAAATGAAGGTGGTGCAAATTAATTTGCATCACTGCAAGGCGGCATCGGCCGACCTCCTCCTAGTCATGGAGAAGGAGGGTATCGACGTGGCCCTAGTACAAGAACCCTGGGTGAGGGGTGACAGGGTTGCAGGACTAGTGTCAGGCCGATACCAACTATTTGCAACGGACACCACAACGAAGGTAAGAACATGTATACTGGTAAGGAAAAATATTAACGCATTTCTTTTCCCTCATTACAGCTCACCTGATCTAACGACGATAGTATGCGAGACCAAGCAAGATGGTTCGTTCCTGCTCTCGTCCGCATACTTTCCATACGAGGAACAAGAGCCCCCATCGCATCAAGTCCGAGAACTAACAAACCTTGCCAACAAAAGCAAGTTGAGGTTGGTAATAGGATGCGATGCGAACGGACATCACACTCAGTGGGGAAGCCAAGATATCAACAAAAGGGGTGAGTCAATCTTTGAGTTTATATTAAACTATGACCTTGTTATATGTAATAGGGGGGCTACACCCACTTTTCGCAACAAGGACAGGTCAGAGGTGTTAGACATAACCCTGAAGAACGATAGGGACATCACCATTGAGGGTTGGAGAGTATCCACTGAATGTTCATTCTCTGATCATTCCAGGATACTCTTCAACATCAAGACTACGAAACCAGCAAAAGAACCCCCATTCCGAAATCCCAAGAAAACTGACTGGGCAAAGTTCACAAGTCTCATCCCTGGGTCACTATCCAAGGTGAACCCAGGCGAAGAAAACAAGAACACTGATTCCTTAGTCAGACTTCTCTCGGAAGGACTCCGCAGAGCCTTTAATATCTCATGTCCAATCAGCCGACCACGCAAAAAAGCTAAACCGGCCTGGTGGACCTCAGAGCTATCGGCGCTGCGGAAAACATCGAGATCGCTCTTCAACAGAGCCACCTTAAGCGGCAAGGACTCAGACTGGGCTTTATACAAAGCCGGTCTCAGAGCCTATAAAAACAGAACCAGAGCGATCAAGAGGGATTCCTGGAGAGCATACTGCGAGTCAATATGCGCAGTCAACGAGGCCGCAAGACTCCGCAAAGTGCTGTCTCGAGAAAGATCAGTACCGAGCAGCATCCAGCGGTCGAACGGCTCGTGGACTCATTCCAGCCTCGAAACTCTGGAACTCCTCTGCACCACTCACTTTCCAGGTTGTACCGACAGAGCAACGGACGTGCCTTCAGCTATCCGGATGGCAGTCGACAACAACACTGACAACGAGTCACGAGGAATAGTAAACGACATAGTAAACGCGGAAAGGATCTCTTGGGCGGTTGAATCCTTCAAGCCCTATAAAGCTGCGGGCCCAGACGGAATCATTCCGGCCATGCTTCAGAGATCCATATCCGCTATCTTACCAATGCTCGTCGAGATATTTAAAGAATGCCTCACAAGGAGGTACATCCCAAAGGAGTGGAGGGAGGTAAGGGTTCTATTCCTACCTAAGGCAGGCAGACCCTCCCACAGCTCCGCTAAGGACTTCAGACCCATCTCCCTCTCGTCATTTCTACTAAAGACTTTGGAGAGGCTGGTGGACCTGTTTATCAGAAACAAGATCACACACCGGCTGTGTCGGTCTCAACACGCCTATCTTAAGGGCAGGTCGGTTGAGAGCGCACTGCACTGTGTGGTCGGCACAATTGAGAGGTCCCTCGAGGTAAAAGAGTTTACCCTAGGGGCATTCCTTGACATAGAAGGGGCATTCAACAATGTCAACCCGAGAGCGATCAGTGATGCCCTGAAGTACTTTGAAGTACCCCGCACCATCAGTGACTGGATTGGTAACATGCTGGAAAGCAGAATTATCAATGCAGCCATGGGTGAAAGCAACTGCCGCAAAAACGTCACACGAGGAACACCTCAGGGGGGAGTTCTCTCCCCTCTGTTGTGGCTCATAGTGGTAGACGAATTGCTAAGAGAATTCCAAGGTACGGGGATTAGGGCAACAGCATACGCCGACGATCTAGCCCTACTGATACCGGGGAAATTCCTCAGTACCATTAGCGAGCTAATGTCACAGGCACTCGGAAAAACTTCAAGGTGGGCAGACAAGAATGGACTTAGCATCAATGCCTCAAAGACCGAGCTTGTCCTTTTCACTAGGAAGTATAAAATACCAGACTTTAGAAGACCAAGCCTGAATGGCCATACTCTTCCTCTGTCTGATGACGTGAGATATCTCGGCATAGTTCTGGACAGCAAACTCTCCTGGAAGAAGAACACAGCCGAAAGGAGGAAAAAAGGACTGAACGCCCTATACACGTGCAAGAAGGCCATAGGGAGGACCTGGGGCCTGCCGCCGTACATTGCCCATTGGCTGTACACGGCGGTGGTCCGTCCAATCCTAACCTATGGTTGCCTGGTGTGGTGGACGGCAATCCAGCGGAAAACCAACCTCGAGCCTCTCTGTACCGTACAAAGATGCGCAACCATGGGTATCACCGGAGCGGCAAGAAGCACACCGCAGGCAGGGCAGGAAATGATGTTACATCTCCTTCCCTTAGACCTCTTCATTTTGAGCACAGCAGGGAAAAGCTTCCTCAGGCTACGAGGTCTCAATCTCTGCAAGGAAACTCATTTTGGACACGCTACCGTACTTCACGCGCTAGAGCAACGAAACCCCAATTCTCGGATGACCCTGACCGCTGAAACGGATTACATTCCTCCGAGAATTGACTTTGAGGGTATACCCAGAATCCTCTTTCCAAGCAGGGAGGAGTGGTCGTCCGATGGACAAATACAACTCAAAGGTATTTCGATATACACGGACGGCTCAAAAACCTGCGAAGGAACAGGAGCCGGCTTCTACTCCAACACGCTGCAAGCACAGCGATCATACAGATTGCCAGACGAGTGCAGCGTGTTCCAGGCGGAGATATTCGCGATCGAGCGGGCGGCTAACTATGTCTTGGAGGAAACGGTATCTGGAACAGATATAAATTTCTTTATAGACAGTCAAGCTGCCATAAAAGCCCTAGGCTCGACGGAGATAAAATCAGAGATTGTCTTGAGATGCAGAAGGAAACTGAGGGACCTAATGGGGACCCACATCGTCAGGACCTGCTGGGTACCAGGCCACTCGAACATCGAAGGGAATGAACAAGCAGACCTCCTGGCTAGAACGGGCTCCTCACTGGGGGCCGAAGAAGCAGACTCCTCTGTTAACACCTATCTCCAATCTGAAAAATTCAATAGATACCATAGTGGCAAACATAACCAACCACTCCTGGAAAACCAGGCCGGACTGCGTTATCACTCGCTCTCTATGGCCAGAGCTCAATCGGAAAAACTCTAAGACGATACTCTCAATGCCCAGAGAACAACTTAGGGTGATAGTAGGAGTGATCACAGGGCATTGCCCCATAGGGGCCATGGTGGACAGGTGGAAGCCTGGCACCAGAGTGGATCACTGCAGATGCTGCGACGACGTGGATGAGGAGGAGACTATCCACCACCTGCTCTGCCAATGCCCAGCCCTTGCGTACCGACGCCTCCGCAGTGTGGGGACGGAGTACATCGAGAGGCTGACAGAGTTGGCAGGGCGTCCGGTGACTAGTCTCATAAAGCTGATCAAAAGCACCAGTCCAGCTTATACTCGACCATTACCCCACCTTCTCGGTGAGGCCAGGTCTGAGTAAGCGGACCGGAACAGCGAGGTTCCCACTGAACCCCAAGAGGGCACTCACAATGGGCCTATAAGGCCTAGGTGGAAGTGGCCGCTTCGCCCTGGTAACCTAACCTAACCTATCCCAGTATTAATAATAAATAAACTGGAATAAATTAAACAAATGAAAGGGATTTTAAAATTTTACAAAAACAACTGAAATTAAACTAACATAAACAAGTATACACTTATAATAAAGCTAAATACAATTAGCTTAACTAACTTAAAATAAATTAAGTGAAAAATTAAAATACAATTGAATAAAACAAAAAATGCAGCTCAATCAAATCTGAATTATTTTAAGAATATTTAAATAAATAAAATGAAATAATTAAAACTAAGTAAATTAAACAGAGTTAAAAGCGATTAACTAAATTAGTAATAATAATATATAAAATAAAATAAACAAAAATCAATTCGATTTAATCACAGTATAACACTAAATTTAAGTATTCAATATTCAATAAATATTTGAAGCAATTATAAATGAGTTTTAAAAGAGTTCAGCCAAATTAAAGTTAAATAGAAGTTTTATTTAGAAAGCCCTCCCTCTCTCTCTCACTCTCTGTTCCCCTCCTCTTCTAACACGAGAAGTATTAATGTCATTTTTAGCACACACAAATGTCAAGATTTATAAGATCTGGAAAAGACAGCAGAAGTTGGCGATAAAAAGTTTCTGACAGCGTCGCGCAGATTTGCCAGCGTTGTTGTTGTTTCCGGGTACAAAATCAAGCAACAGCAGTACTCAAGCCGTACCACGCCTGCGTCTGAAGATGAGCGGATTAGCAACTGTCAAGGATGCGTGAGGATGGCTTTAGATAAGTTTATGATGGGGGATGGCACGGAAATGGGGGTTGGGGGTGGTTAAGTAGTTGAATTAAACGATGAACTGTAGAAAGCAGGCATCGACATACAAATAAAATATTTGTATGCTTTTAATGTAATCATTTAATAGCTTCAGCATCTTTTGGAAGCATAATAAAAATACTCTGAGAAAATAGAGTCAATTACAAAGATCAAGATGGAGATTAAGCTAAAGCTGAAGATTAAAGACGGTAAATAAGAAAAGCTAAGATAAAAGCTAAAACGAAACCAACAGAAACCATTCTATGAT
The DNA here is from genome assembly GCA_949629155.1 of Myopa testacea. Taxonomy (NCBI): domain Eukaryota; kingdom Metazoa; phylum Arthropoda; class Insecta; order Diptera; family Conopidae; genus Myopa; species Myopa testacea. The sequence goes on from OX451346.1 coordinate 49,225,261, forward strand.
AAATAGAATGGAATAACCAAAACTCTTCCTACTTTCTCTCTTTTCCTCTCTCTCTCTCTCTCTCTCTCTCTATCTCTCTTTGTTTGTATAATCTTAATTTCCGAATTGTCGCTTTTGGCATTTATCAGTTCTTTGGTGCTGCTCTCATCTTTGAGAGCAAACAAATTTAATGGGAATCGAATTAAAATTAATTAGCACAGAATTCAGGGCAGGCCGAAGCCAAAACTTTTTGGAAAATCTTCAGGAGGAACACTGAAAAAACTTTCAGAAGGACATGCAAATTTATTACAATCACGAAAGAATTATAAATCCTTCCAGAATATTTACTTTCAGATAAAAATGTCGGGTTTTCTTTTGTTCTAAAACGATGTTTTGATGGTGAGTTCGTTTGATCATTCATGCGTTACGATCGTTTCTATAATTATTTGTTGTTAATCCTGATTATGCTATAAATCATAAAATCAATTGGTTTTTTAAAGTTTTCCATCTTTTAATTCACAATAAAGAATTTCTTCTCTACTCATAAAAGCATTTATTCCCCATCATTTTCTCATTCAATATTTTTCAATACTTTCATCCATATTGAAATCAATAAATCTGTGGGGAAATAAAAAAGTTTTATTTATGAGAAGCAACGATATGAATCGCTTTCGTTACTTTTTTCTTTTTACTTTTCTTAGTACCGTCATGTAAACAACATCAGCTCCTCAACCGACCAACCTCAACCCTGATAAACTACCGGTACACCCCTTTTTTTTTATTGTATTGTATTCTTCTTGTAACAAACACCGTTATTCGGTCATGTGTATGTGTATTGTTGAATTCGAAGAATCGATACCATTTACTTAAGTCTTGCTAACAAAACAAGTTAAATATTTGCACTTTTGTACTCTTGTCGCCGGAAGTATTACAAAAATCTGTGCTGTTGTTTTTTCTTTGTTTTGTTTACAGTAATCTTTGTTGGGTTCGGTGTGGTTCCGTTATGGACGACTTCCACCTTAGGTCAGAGCATAATTAATTTCTTTGTTTTCGTCTGATTTTCTAGAGCAATTTCTAAAATTAAAATACTGAAACACGAGAAACATTTCGAAAGACATGTCAAAGGAGACTTTCGTTGCCCGGTATTTTTAGTATAATGACTTTTACTATAATTACAGCATACAAAAAGTTTAATTTTATAGGAGGGGTCAAGCTTTCCTTATTTCTCATTGTGGGTGTGGGTCATGTCAGCTCCTGTTTTTGCGTTATCTCGAAAAAAGATTTGTGCATAATCTTTGTCGTTAGCAGCGATTTTATTTAATGATAGACTTGAAACAACATCATGGTACTTATCATAGTCATCGTCCTCAACATTATCCTCTACTCAGATTCAAATTCATTATAATTATCATCATCTTTCTACTCCCCTTTCATCATCTTCTTTCAACCGTCCATCGACATCATCACCCTCCCCATCTACCTTCCTAAGCATACTGACCTTAACCTCAGGCTCATTATTCATCGTCACCATCACCTTCCTAATTCTAAGTATCCTCACAACTCACTAAATACTCATCATCTTGGTTGTAGTCAACATACTCATCTCCATGTCTTGAGGCCAGAGAACTTAGCATACATGAATCATTATCTTGGGGCGAATTATTTCGAATTAGCAGCGGTTCATATCTTGTCATCATTACGGCCAACTCACGCATGGACTCTTCGGATTATTCGACAGTAGGCCGATCTGTTTGTCTTCTAGCGGCTCATTTTCAAAATTAGTGTGTTCTTCAATCAAGCGAAAAGGTATCTTGAAGCATTGACGACGAAGAGGTAATAATTTAGAGGTAGCTGAGGTGCCTTGGAGCGCCTTGATGCTTCTAGCTCGCCGGATAAACTTGATCTGAGTATCAAAGTGCTGTGACTTTCAGCATCAATATTAATCTCTTCGTTCAGAAGATCGATTTCCATCTCGCTTTAAAGTTAGAAATCCTCCTTCAAACATATCCTGAACTCTTTTAGTCTTTCTTCATTTCTGAAACATTTTCTGTAAGTTTTTGCAATATTTAAGTACTCTTAGATATATTTGCAACAGGGCCCTTTCCAAAAGATTCTGTTTTCAATTGTCGATCAAAAGAAGGATTCTCTTAAACCAAATAATAGTTTTTTGCTATACTGGTTGCTTTGTCGTGTTCTTCTGAATGAAATCATCTCACAGAACTTATCGCAATTAGTCTTTTTATTTGAGGGTTATCGAGATCGAACATTCAGTCGAATGAATGCAGCAGATTTCCTGCTAAATTTTAAGCTTTTTGCAGGAGTCTTTAGAGAAAAGTACACTCCACTCTCAAAGTTAGAAAGCATCAAAAGCAAGATAAAAAGTTTTCCAATAAACATCAAAGCGTAATATCTGAATACAACATAGAAGAGTGTAGAGAATGTTTTTTAATTTTAAATATTTGAAATTTCAGACTCTTGCTTTTGAAATCTTACGTCAGATTTGACTGTCATCAGGGTAACCATCTACAAACTATGAGCTCTGTTCGGACCACATGAATACAGTCTTCAGTTCGAAAATCGCCACAAATCTACTTGTTTAATGAAAGAGAAGCTTACTCTCTCTCTCTCTATCCCTCTCTTTCTCTCTCTCTCTCTATCTCTCGCTCTCTCTCTCTCTCTCTCTATGAAATGACATGGAATGAAGTAAATTAAATTCCTGACCATAGAATAAAAAACGAACTCACACAAATTAGTGTTTATTTGATAGCTTTTTTTAACCATAAAAAGGCAGCGGGAAATCAGACAAATCAAAAGAGAGAAGCGAAGATGGAAGGAGAGGGTAAAGAGGGAAAGAATCCCCGTTCTCAGATATTCAAAATATATATAATGAATCTCTGCTTCTCTAACTAATCCTCATTGAGTGTTGAATTAGTTAAAGCAATTTTACAGAATAGTCAACGACTACGAATTCTGACTTTTGACTTCTGGGAAACACTCTCACTTCTACGTGTGTCATATATTTTAACACAGAAAATATACTCGTCGTATATATATTTTTTCCTTTAGTAACTAATTCAACTCAACCAGAAAATTTATACAAAATGCAGTTTTATTCCAGATGAAATAATTGTTCAACAGAAAAGAATAACAGATGCAAATGAATACATTAGATAGAGAAAGCCAGATAATGAAGATATATCATAGAAAGAGCGATATGGATACATTTATAATAAAAATACTCCTACAAAAAAAAAACACGAAAGAAAAAAGGAAAAGCATTCATCCAGCTCAGAGTCGCTCAGCTCGCATTAAAAGTTACACATGATGATTTCGATGCATGGATGAGAATAGTTTTCATTACCATCGGATAAGCTTGGTGAAGGATTTCATGCTGGTTGTAGAGCCACAACCAGAACAATAACGGAAAGTAGAAAGAGAAAGAGAGCGCCTCTGCTACCTGCATAGTTTCCTGGTTGCCTTGACGTTGGAGTGAGAAGGAGAGCTGACAGAAGAAGCAATAAAATAACCCAGCATAAAAGCACTCATCGACTAACTCAAGCATTCTTTGTTGAAAACTTGTTTTGTTTTTTCCTTTTATCACTTAGCATCAAATTAAAACACTTTCATTTGGTAAATAAAACTAAACCAAGCAGACTGTCAGAAAGAAATCAGCAAAAACTACACTTTGTTTCACTCACTTAGTCTCGGACTCCTTTTCAAAAACTTTAGATTTAAAATGTTATCTCTATGTACTTCTCTTTTTCTCTCTCCCTGGCACTCTTAAGACTATTCATTATCTCAATATTTTTATTGTCAGAGTTCTTATATAATCTCCAATTCTCCGTTTGTAATGTACAGAAGGAGGCGTGGTCAACGGCTCCCCCTAAGTTGTTTGATAGTCGATACTCGTACACCCTTTAATAGATTTTCTTTGTATAAAATGTCTGCTTTAATGACATGTCTGCTTTCCAATCAGGAAACTTTACAACAATACTTTATGTTCTTTCAATAATGGGCGTGGTTCCCCCAACCTCAACATAATATATCATAATTAGCACTTTCTTCTAGAGTTTCTTATTTACAAGATATTTCATCAGGCGTCATGATAATGTAGGGTACTTCAGCTTCGACCAGGCGGAACATAGCACTTGATGTGATTTTTTATTTTCTTCGTTTTCGCGTGTTTATTTTTCGTCTCTTTCTTTGCACTTCAGCACGGCAGCAGAACAGCTGAAGTTAGTGTAGCAGGAACGACTAACTAAACTAGCAGCCTGTCTGTCAAATGCTCTGTTATGATCGTTATTATGAACTCCATGAATTGCTGCTGTTGCTGCCTCTGATGTTGTTGATTCTGCTGTTGTTGACTCTGCATTTCAGTGCTGTTCACTTGGCAGAAATGTCAGCAACACACTTAAAAATGTTGTCGTGACTCTGCTGAAGAATTTTGTCCTTCGTTTTTGGTTTCGTATTCATGACATTCTGGTGTTGTTGTTGTTGTTATTAGCCTTCTAGTCTTCATCGTTGCTGTTTTTATAAAATTTTGAATAATTTTGTTGTGTTTGCCTGAGTGTAAAAAAGTCCCAAAGCGTTAGTGGATTGTGTTTATGTGTGGGTGTGTGTACGAGTGACAGGATATTGGCTAATATCCTGTTAGTGTTTTTGTTGTTGGTCTTTTTGATGTTTGTTTTCTGTTCCGATTTTCCGGGTACACAAGAATTTCACAAACAAGAAATTCCTCTGAAGCATATATTTTCTTCTGTGTTTAATTTGATTTGATTTGCAATCACGAATATTTAATTTATTTTTGATTATATACAACAAGATTATACAAGATTATTAGCTTTATTATTCTAAACAAGAATGAAAGAATATACGGCTATAAAGGATAATAGTTTTTAGTGTTTAGTTTATCAGACAGGAACTACTAAATTATCGTCATCATTTTATAAAAACATATGTACAAATAAATGCAAGCATTTATTTATCCTTCCTCGAAAAGTGCACTTTTTAAGAATACGAGTTTACGATAATACCAGAATTACAAGTCAAGCTCATGAAATTTAATTGCCCGATCATGAAGATTTCATCAGAAGCTTTAAGCTGCAAGAAATAACGAAAGAGTAGAAACAGAAGCAAGTTGGTGCTGAGGCAACATTAAAAACAACAAAAAAATTAGTGGAATGCAACGAAAAATGGAAAGAGAAATAACAACAGCTGTATAATTTAGAAATTAGAAAGAAATATAGAAACGGAAGCAAAACAAAACAAGGATTGATTTAACGAAATTAAAAATAACCAAACCAATGAAAAAAAGAGAGAAGAGAACCGTAATATCAATCTGAAAAAAATTGGAAATGAATAGTTTCATCGAAGATGTTGGTGATTCACAGATGTTGGACTACGATTATAATTCGAATATAGACACTATATTTACAGTCACTTAATCAGTCACATAATCAGAGGGCCTTTTAACTTTTTATGTTGTGAATTAGATTTTCGACTGCATTTTCAGAGGTAGTCAGAAAATTAATTAAAACCTACTACATAAGCAAGTCAACCTGAAAATGTATCCGTCATAGATTCATTCAGTCAACCCGACAGTATTACCGGATAATGAATCAGAAAATTATTCAGCTCTGGAACCAGCCAGATAACCGGCAAGTGAACCTGTCAATGAATTAATCAGAAATTACATTAACTGGTTGATCAAAGAATGAACGAATCAAAGAAATAGTTAGTGTTTACGCCAAACTCCGCTCCAGACCTCGGCATGTCAGCGATCGCTCACACCGTTGACACGTAGCCGATCAGGAGAGGCGACCTGAAAGCTCGACTGCGAGCTTTTTCCCACGGGGTCGGCTGCTGAAGAAGCGAACCACCGACACTTCTTTCGGCCTTACGACTTCAGCCACCGAACGAGAAGGACGTGTCCAGCCGAAGCAGCGAACATACAGCTCACAACACACATCTTTATAGCGAACATTCATTTCACAATACACACATTGACAATTATACACAATAAATTTAAAGCAAATAATAGACGAATAAACCAATCAAACCACAAACATCAAAACAGTGCCTTTTCAAAGAAACAGTTCGTGAACCGTTGAACGAACCGTCAATGAATTAACCAGACATCGAGTTAACATGTTCACAATAGAATGAACCAATGAATCAGGTGAACCAAGTCCATCTATGGTATAATGAACCATTCAGTAAACCATCCACTAAAGTAGTTAAATAGCATGTGAACCAAATAGTGAACAAGTCAGTGAACTCGCTAATGAGCTACCTTGTCAGTTATTAAGCAAGCTAGTTAGTTACATTAAGTCATCAATGAAAATTTCTTTTCTTATCATCTCCTGGTTGGGAGGTGAGAAGACCAACAAAAACTAAGCCAACCAACCTGTCCTCCTTGCCAACTTGCTTAAAAGGATACGAACCACATACATACATACACATTTTAATATTGTCAAAGCAAGAAAGAAACGAAAAACAGGCGGAATTGTTAAGGCGTCACGAGGAAGAACAAGCAATCGCCACCTAACCAAGTGCAACACGTGTGCGAGCTTCAAAGGTAATGAATAATTTATGGAGCAAGATTACAGGATAATATTTGGTAAAGGGTCTGATTTTTCATGGGTGGTCTGAACCAATTGAGCACACAATACTGCAGGTAAGAGCTGAAGTAGGTGAGAGCTTACATGGGTGTACTTTGCAAAGGACAAAGCAACGATAAATAACAACAATTACGAAATAAGTTCCATTATTATTCCGTGATTATTATATTCCGTGAAAAACATCCACTTGCTATTTTCGATGTTGTTGTTGTTGTTGTTCAGAGTTTTATTGTTATTGCAAACCATTAACAGAAATTGCTAACTTTTTCGGCGAAGAAGAATTTTGATAATGAGATTTTCCGTTTCACTTGAAAATACTTGTCCACAAATATTTGTTTCTCGTTCCGAAAACTGAGGAAATTAATTGAATGCAATTAAGAGAACACGACGAGCTTTTAATTGATTTAATCAACGCCATCAGGAGACTGCTTAAGGACTGTTCAGCTACTTGCGAAGATTAACAGAGGAGGATTGGAGCTGTCATGGTCTTCGTGTGTGGTGGTACATATGTATGTATGTGTGGAAGCCAGGGGGGCAATATACAAATGATTTCATTGATGTCAGCATGCCCATGATAACTACCCAGAATCTTATAAGAAGAGACTAGAACACGAAGGTATTGAAATTGGATTTGTTAGATACGTACCTTGACTATCTTGACTCCCTCTCCCCTATTTCCTTCCACTACTTCTCCCATCGGAATCGCATTTTCCCATCTCAAGAAGATTAACATCTCATTAGAACCCTTTGAAGTTAAAAAAATCGATACAATAGTTTCTGGTGGTACATGGATAAATAAACCAATTAATGTATCGTGTTAAACGATCCTTGAAAAGATGAGAAACTTCCAAAAACTTGGAAACGACACCATAAAAATCCACAGTCTGCTAACCAGAGTGATTAATATGGTGTGTAAACATAAAAATTAGCACACAGGATCCTTTGTTACAGAACAAGGACTCTCGTATATACACACACTCGCCCAGACACAGAAACACACAGAAACACACAAAGAAACACACAGAAACACACACAGGACAACACCGACAAAAGAGCTACAAAACCAGTCCTTGTTAAGGACTTCAGGGACCAAGTAAGGTGTGCTCAATGCTGATCAAATTAAATGTTTAAAGTCAACAAAATTATGCCAGGGAGAGTGAAAAAGAGTAGAGAGGAGGAGCGGATGAGGACCGGAATGAATGACAGACACAAAGAGTGCAGGGAACAGTTTGGAGCTGATTACTGACAGCGAACCTTTATGAAGAATGCGAAACACTGGAAGAAATTTTAAAATCAACTAACGAAACTTTACCCGAAGGACTCGTTACAGGGATTAACTGAAGCTTACTCTGCAAGTTGAATTTACAGTTGAAAAGAGCGCGCGGGAAAAAGAGAGAGAGAGAGGAAGAGAGCGAGTGTGAGAGCGAGAGGAGTATAGAGATGGAAGAACCAAGGACGCATATTTGGTAAAAGACAAATAATAATTTCGAGCTGTTGCGGTGTTTGTTGTGTAATTATTTATGTTAAACAAATAAAATACTGTTATTTAATAAAGCTTCAAAGCGGCTCTCGTCGTCACTCGTCAAGTGTGAGTGAAGCGATTCGAAGGCGTTAATTTTACCGCGAGGCATACTTTTTGACAGCAAAAGTGGGTGGAAGCAAAATGTTGCAATTCAGTGTTGATTCAATTGAAAAGTTATTTAAAACCAAAACATGTAGCTAAAAAAAACTTGTAGCTAAACAGAACTTGTGTCTATACAAAGCTTGTGTCTAAACAAAAGGTGAGTCTAAACAAAAGGTGAGTCTAAATAAAAACAAGGTCAAGAAAATTAAAAACGTTCCAACATCCTTTAAGTGGGAATTTTAATCTTCCTCTTTTTGTCTTTCAAAGAAGTTAAGTTAAACTTTTCCTTTTCTTTCTTCTTCTTTTTCTATCTGTTAAGTGTTAATTAGTAAAATGATTTTTTTCACTTAATTTTCACCAATTTAATTAAAATGTTGAAGCCTTTCAATTCACAGCCGATCGGAGCAGCAGCTGCTCTTGTCAGCTTATTTTCTGCAGAGTGATTAATTAACCGTTAGTTGTATTGAGGTACTCTATCGAAGCTGCTTCTCCTGAGTCATGGTTCCCAGTTCTGCTGCTTCGTTCCATGCCACTTCTCTCTTTCTTCTCTTTGATTGGCCTCATGAAAGGCACCACGAAACTTCAATTGATAATAAAAAAGAAGCTTAACTGAATTCTTTACTGACTCCTAACAGTTTTCAAAACCTTAATTAACTCATTATTAACTTAACAATAATCGAAGAGACTTTTAAATTATTTTTTACTTTAAAACTTCGAGAACGTTTGAAAGAAGTTAAACTGAAGTCATGAAGGACGGTTACAATCTTTACACATTCCATAATATCACTTTATCACTTTACTAAGTTCGTTAACGGTTTAAAAAAGAAGAAAGTATGTTTAAAAACTCCAGGGAAGCTTATTCAATAAAATTCGCAAAGCGTTTAATTGAATTCATGAAGGCTTTTTGAAAAGGACTTCAAAAGATGCAAAGATGTAAAGATTTTTTTAAGAAAATGAATTTTTCCCGAGGTTAAAGAAATGCTAAAATGTTGAAAAATTGAATTCGTGAAAAATTGTATGAGAAAATTTCTGAAAAGACTTGATTCAGTCATTAGACATTATTTAATATATTATATTATATAGGAAAGTACAGATATATTGTAATATCTTATAGTACATTACAGTACATTAAATTATTGAGTGTTTCTTGTGATGAAGTGACTCTTCTGACGTGATAAAACAATATTTTTTAATGTCTTTTCTTCTTTGCTTATTTGGTTTTCTTAAACTGGGAACCGGGAATCTATTTTAGCGGCTTTTTATGTTGCATTCTTCTCGGAATCATTAATCTTGAACGACCTCCAGCAGCAAGAACTAAAGACAACTGTAGTCACACTTTTTCTCGTCACGAACATCCCACCAGCAACTCTTCTTATCTCATTTGACGATTTCCCAAATGATTTATGATCTCTTTGGCGTTACTCGTGGTAGCGTGGTCGAAACATTTCAGCTTCTTAGAAACTCCGGCTCATTCTTCATTCAGAAAGAAAAGAAAAACCATAGCAAGGGAAAGGATTCTCTATTCTCTCTCTCAGTCTCTCTCTCAGTCTCTCTCTCTCTCCTTCACACTCGCACCAGAGATGAAAATCTACGATGGTTTATTGTTGCGTTGTTATACAATATTATTGTATATTGTTTCAATTACATTGTTTTACGTTCCGCCGTGAAAATATTAACTCGTAAGTCTTGAATATTGTGTTGAATGGTTTGCGGCTGTTTTTGTGTATATTATCGAAGTTGTGACCCTTCGTTGAGGGCCTGCTTTTTCTCCTTATTTTCATTTTTCGCTTTCAAACTGTCGACACGTCAACAAAGCAAGGAGGGGTCCCTCCACCCCCCTTTTAACTATCACAGGAATCTTTACCTTTTTCGTGTTTATTTCTTGTTTGCAAATTTTATGACGTTGCTGTTGTTTTTCTGCTGTTGCTGTGATTCTATTAATGTTGGAATGTATTTTATTATTTTAATAGATTCTGCTTGGTTTTTATTGTTGTTCCTTGTTTATTGTTTATGAATTTCTGCTGGTTGTGGAAATGAGTTTTCCATCTTAATTCATTTGAATTCATCCGAATTCACCTGGTGACTTGGGGATTCGGTATTGAATCCCAAGATTATGTTGTTGACTTTGGAATTCCTTTTCCGTGGACGATGTTACTGTTGTTGTTGCATTGTATATGTTCTTGGCTGAAGTTTCAATGTTATGATGAGAAAAAGAAAGAAAGAGAGAGCGAGAGAGAGAGAGGACAGATTGCGTATGAATGTGAACTTATTTATGAATTTTGTTCTGAATAATTTGGAGAATGTATTTTATTAAATCAATTCATAAGCCTTCTTTAGTCACAGATGTTCTAATAATAGATTTTGTAATAACATTACCGGTAATGATAACGGTAATGCGTTCATCCACATGTTTGCCTTTTGTCAAGTTTATAATTAATACAGAGTAAAAATAACTTAGAATTTTTTATTTAATGTAAAAATTCACTATTTAAAGTTAGAGGAAGTCCAAGAAAGAGTTTTAAAGAGAAGAGCAGGAGGTAGGAAAAGAGATCGTAATCTATCTGGGTTACACTTACACTTCGTTCCACTCGTTATGCAGTATATAAAAGTTTTTTTAAGATTTTTCATCTATTGAATCCATGAATAAAAATCAGATTCCTTTTTTCTTTAATCCATTTTGGTCTTTATCCGAAAACGCTGCGTTCTATCGTATTTAAAGATGAAAGAAAGTTGAAATTTCGTTCGAGAACGAAAAAAGACACTGAAAATGGAACAACGGCGAAACCGATTTGTCTCCAAATCAAACTTGACACGGGATGACTAAAAATCGTTCCACAATACATCAGTTCACTACCCTGTCGGAAAACCAGAGCAATTTAAACAAATATGCTGAAGATAAAGAATGACTCTCGAATGACTTTCAAAAACTTCTTCCACCTCTTCTACTCTTCTAATCATTATTCTATAAAAAATCGCCAAAACGAAAAAATAAAAGAATTATTATGGAATGATTAAAATACCGGAGTACTTTATTATTATACTTATTTAATATTATATGAATCAGCAAGGGTTCTATCACTGGTCTGGCCGAACCTCAAATACCCTACATAGCGTCACCATAGACTACAAGTAGCAAACACCTGGATATCTAGTTTCCATAAACTACAGAAAACGACAAACCGACATAAACTATAACAAGCACAAGAGACAAACAGACAATATAAAAGAAATCTACGGACACAAACACGCTATAATACAAAAAATAATAAGTATCCAATTTTTAGAAAAATAGTAACTTAAGGAAACAGTAAGACGTCATTCAGAAGCTTCGATCAGAAAGCAAAATGTTCAATACGACGTTGGTTTATGTTCTAACATATGTAAACAATTCAGCTGTTTGATGTAGGGTCCGATTTACAGACTCCTTGGTCTACTAAACGCATTCTCGGGCTCCACCCTCAAGACAGATAATATAAAAATAGGCGGATAGGGATACAACGAATCATCATCAACGATTTGGTGATATTTTGTCCAACTTGAGATGAGGAGAGCCTCCGAGACCGGAGATCCTCCGATTTCTATTAAAGGTTTTCCAGAATACTTTGGTAAAACCAGATTTACATTTGGATTGGTGCTTCGAACTATATAATCGAATTATATATTCGATATGCCTATTATTAGAAATAATAACCATGATCAGCTGTACTTGTCTACTTACTTTACGCCTTACTATCAAATTACTTGCTTTAATGGTTACTTAAACTTTGTTTTGATTTAATACTGAAGATTTTAAATTCGAAGTTGGTTTAATTTGCATACGTTTTTATCTTGCGTTTATTTTTTTGCAGTGTCCTTAAACTGTGATTAAAAAAATAGGTGTTTATAGTAATATATAATAAATATTATTAAAATATTAAGCATTAAAAAGAAGTGAAGAATAAAATTTTTTCTATATATCAAAATATTTAAATATACATATATGTATGTGTACATAGTACCATATACATACATATATATGTATATTATATAAAGAAAATTTGTGTATAAGTGAAAATTTAGAGAGAAAAAGAAACACGAAAAATTGTGACGAAAAAAAGCACCAAATTTAAAGAATCAGAAACGCATGCGCAGTTCGTGATTCTGGCTTACGTTACGTTGACTGCACTACGTTACGTTGTTACGTGTTTCTTTTGCAGTTCAGTGATTACTGCAGTCGACATTTTTATACAATTATTTTTCTTTGTTTTTTTTTAGAATGTTCTATCAAATTTTTAAAATTCATTCTTTTCGAAATTTTTTTCTTTATTTAAAAAAATTATTTCTTGTGGTATTTCTTAAATTTTATAAAAATTCGAAACTTTTTTAGTTCCTTTAAATCCAAAATTTCTGCTATTTTGTCGAAATAAATGTGTTTTATTAAAATTCTTTATTAAATTAGATGAAACAATTTTTTATTTTTTTAAAATATTTTGTCTGCAAAATTTTTTAAGGAGTTCTTCCAAAGTTTCTCTGTTCTTAATTCTTCCAAAAACTTTCTTTTAATTAAATTAATTCACATTTTTAATTGAATATTCAGAGTTTTACGGTTTTCGTTTCAGTTTTTTGCTGCCTTTTCAGTATTTATTATTTATTTAAACTTTTTTCTGTTGTTTTTCTTATTTTTTCTCTTTTTCTCTTTTTTTCTCTTCTTTATTTCTCTTTTTTATTTTCTTCTTAATTTTAGTTTAAATTTGATTTTTTTATTGCGTCTATTTTTGATTTTTTCTTCAATTTTTTAATTGATATGATTGATGTTTTAGTAAAACTTCTTGTTAAATGTATTTATTTAATTGTTATTCATTAATTTATTGTTGTTGATAATTTAAGCACTCTACACACCGATAACACTTAAAACTGTTTAACAAACCTATTTTTTTATTCACTTTTTTATTTACTTCTTCTTCAAGAACGTTTCTTGTTGCACTAAATTATTTTCTATTTTTTTAAATATTTTTTTAAGCTTCGTGACTGGAAACCGTTAATTTTGCTTACTTTTTGAAGTATTTTAGAAAGTATACAAATTTTTTTAATATTTATTTTTCAAAAACTTTTCCTTTATTTATTTTATGGTTTGGTATTACTTTTAAATGCATGTCAGTCCGCGTTGTTGCACAACAAAAATTACAATAAATAATCCAAAACTGTCCGTTTTTTGTTTCTTTTTTATTTTTTCCAAAACAAATGAAAAAAATGGTAAAAAAGTCTCGAGTTTTAGAATGGCACCTGAAAAAACAACCTGCAATTATGTAAAAATGGCCGACGCAGACGAGCGCACTTCGGTCGCACCTCCGCTTCGACGGTACGCGTTCGAATGGCGGCCAGCGAGCGCCGTTTCTTGCTCCATTAAAAGTGCGGACTGGAGTGGAAAAAAGGCGTAAC